>VFSX01000360.1:0-42500 GCA_016618255.1 Chlamydomonas sp. UWO 241 | reverse complement strand
AGGAGCTGGCGCCCGTCAATGCATGCTGGACATCGATCAAGATGGCTGCTCGTGGGGGCGAGATACCATCACGGCTTCAGCGGTGGTGACCGCCGAGGCAACAACAGAGTTTATCCGCTTCACCATCGCAGCGTTTGTCATCGCGCTCACCCTCGGGGGCACTCGTCTGCCGGTGACTGGCGTCGGCATTGGTCTTCAGGCAGCCTGCCATGACGACTCTGTTTGCCCAGGCCCCCCTGGAGGGTGGGACCTGGCCATGCATGACGCATGGGGCGCAGGCAGAGCTCCATGCATGGAGTTGGACAACCATGCACCATGCCAGGCGGGGACTTTTCTGCTTCAGCGCCGCCAGTCGGCACAGCCGGCGTGGTTGGCCTCAAAGGCCAGGAGGAGGACAGTCCTTTCCTATACGCTCCTTGCCAGACATGTCCCTCAGGGACTTGTTTGGGTCTAAACTAGCCGGCGGGAGCGGTAGTCTAGACGGCAGGTAACCGGCTGGTGGCTGTCGTCCTTCACAGGGCGGTGGCACTAGGACTAGTGTTGTCTTAGCTGGAATGCCATGTAACTGTAACTGTAACTGCTTCTAGGGGATAGGGGGTCAAGTGGCGCTTGCCAATCTACTTGACCGCCGTGGTGGAGGGGCCGGCGCCTGAGGGGCAGCCGGACCGTACACCACGGCTCTCCACCCGACCCTATCCTGAGCACGCTCAAACGCCGTGTCCGAAAAACTCTTCCAATCAGAACGAGTGCCACTAGTTTCGCCTAGCTGCTGAATCAGTAGCTTAAGAAAATAGTGTCGGGAGGAGGCTGGAGGCCGGCCTTGCTGCCGAGCCACATCCATTGTGCAGTCAAAAGTCGTACGAGGAAGACGAGAAGCCGGCATGCGCATCACATGGCCTAGCCACTGCATTGATCGCTTTGCCACAAGGCTCTCAATTGGCTCAGTGTCGCACGCCTGCCGAATATAAGTTAATCTGTGCCGGTCGACCAGGCGCACACCCAGAATGCGACAAAGGCAGTTAGAGTGGGCAACCTCCAATCGAGTCAGTTGTGTTTTAGTAGGGGCCCATGTTTCGCAGCCGTACAGAAAGTGGGGCAGCACGAAAGTGTTGTAAACGCGCATTTTAGCCTGCACTTGCATCTTCTTGCTGGCCCAAATCTGATCAAAAGACGCAAAAACGCCCAGCGCGCGACCGACACGCACACCGATCTCCTTTTCCACACCACCACTCGGGGTCACCCAACTCACTAGATACTTAAATGCAGAGACGGTCTTCACTTCACCACCAGTCAGCGCAAACGTGGGCAGATCCGCGTCAAAATCTGCTGGCAAAATCATCACTTCTGTCTTGGCGGCGTTGATTTGCATGCCAAAGCTAGAGGACACTTTGTCAAGGATTTTCAGCATAAGCGCCAACTGAGCTGGGTCATGCGAGAACAAACATAAATCGTCGGCATACATCAGCATTACTATGCGCTCAACCGACGACGACAACACAGAGCCGCCGGCTCGGGTCACGACTGACACGCCAGCCCCCTCTGGCATCATGTCTAGCGCCTTTTTCACTATGTGGTCAAAAAAACATTGAACAACACAGGAGCAATGACGCACCCCTGTCGCACACCAGACGACACGGGGAATTCGTGCCCGATTTTCCCAGCCAGCCGCACGGCAGCTGCGGTGTTGGTGTGAAGATCCTCCAACAGATCAATAATGTGCGGATGAACACTATATAATCTAAGGACTCTCCACAGTGCCGCACGGTTTATGCAATCGTAAGCTTTAGAAGAGTCGACAAATGCCACAGCCATGCATTGTTTGTACTCGGCATGTGCCGCGCTCAGCGAGCGCAGAGTAAAAATCGCATCAACAGTGCCTCTGCTTTTTCTGAAACCACACTGAGCCTCATGCAACTGACCATCAACCTGCGTGGAGACGCGGTGCAGAAGTATGGCAGCGTACACTTTCCCGGCAATAGAGAGAAGGCTTATACCGCGGTAGTTACCAGGGGAGTCACGCGGACCCTTCCCCTTATATAACGGTGTGATAATAGCAGTTTTCCATTCCCTCGGGGCTCCCCGACCGCCATACGGCGATGATGACCCGGTGGAGCCATGCGATGGCAGGTGGGCACCGCAACAGCATGGCGTCCAGCTGGTCACCGCCCGGAGCGGCGGCCGAGCGCAACGCTCGCACACACGCCTCCGTCTCAGCCAGGTCAGGGGGGCGCCCGTGCGCCTCGTCCACCTCTGTGGCGTGTGTGAGCTCAAACGCCGCTACATCGTTCTCCAGCTAGTTCAGGGTCTCGTCGCTGAGCTTGGTCTCCCGCCATATAACTTGTCGAATGACTCTGTCATGGCCTTCAGCACACCGTCTGGACCGCTGTGCAGCGCGCCCGAGACGTCCCGCATGGCAGGTGGGATCTGATGGCTGCGGCTGCGGCCCGCCAGCCTGTCGCACGCGCGCGCAAACTGGCGCAGATTCTTCTTGCGTAGCATGTCTTGCGCCTCCGCCACCTGCTGGCCGATCCACCTCTCTCTGTCTCTCTGCACAGCTGCGTCGGCTGCGCGGTTGGCGCGGTTGCGCTCTCGTTTGGCAGCAGCAGACTTGCTCCTGAGCCATGCCGAGTGCGCGCGCTGCCGGGCGTCCATGAGCTGGAGGGTGCGCTGCGACAAAGTGAACTGCCAGCCGCGCCGCCGGCGGCTGCCGCGTGGAGCGAGGTTGTTGGTGGCCACCTCGTGAATGGCAGCAGTCATCGCGTCGTACTCCGCCTGGGCATCAGCGCCCTCGGGCGGCACGGCCTCCAGCAGCCCAAAGCGATCGGACAGCTGGAGGTTGAAATCACGACGGACAGCCGGGCGCCGCAGTTGTGAAGAGTCCCATGCGCGCCGCTGAGAGCCGCCTGCATGGCGGGAGGCTGGCATGCGGAGGCGCATGGACAGTACCACCATGCGGTGATCGCTGTCCCAGGTTGGGCTCCTACGCACCCTACAATCTGTCACCGCATGCATGCGGCGGCGCGCGACCAGGATGTAGTCCTTGCGCTGTGCAGGCGGCGCACAGAGCATGCATGCCGTCTGCTCTGTGCAACACCCATGGGGCTGATGTGGGTGTACTGGTGCTCAGGCCTGTGGGGGTAGAGAGTGTTGGCAGCGCGCAGGCTGCATGCAGTGGCAGTGTCGAGGAGCAGGCGACCGTTCCTGCTGGCCACCGCTGGCTCAGTGAGGGGCAGGTGCTTGCCAACGCATTCGTGGTCGGACACCGAGTCCCTCCCCACTGCTGCATTGAAATCACCTGCCACGATGAGCAGATCGCGCTTGTCGTTGACCTTGTCCGCGAGCGCCGCTACTCGAAGGTAGAAGTCGCCAGCCTCCTCGTCGCTCGCCGCCTCCGTTGGACTGTAGGCGCTGACGATGGTGATCATCTGCCCACGGTCCGCTGCAAAGCGGGCCTGGATGAGGCGGTCGGACACCGCCTCCCAGGAGACGAGTGCCGATGCCCATGCAGGGGACAACAGCAAGCCCACCCCACGCTGCCGGTGCTCCCCACCCGACCACAGCAGCGTCCACGACGTGTCGCCCGTAGCCACTTGCGCCTCCCCGGAGCCGGTCCTGCGCAGCTCCTGAAGCGCTGCAACACCTACGCTAAGCTTGGCGCAATCTTGCACCAGACTCGCCAGTTTGACCAGTCCCTCGTCCTCTGCAGGACATGTCCGCACGTTGAACGCAGCCACTCTGGTATTCTGATTGACGACTTGGACGCGTCGCCAGGCGTGCCCCGCTACACGCGGGGACTGGGCAGGAAAAGGCTGCATGCATGGGGTGCCTTGTTTCCCGTTTGCTCGCATCCGCGGCCAGCCAGCTCAAGTCCGCGAGGCGTCCTTGGCTGAGCCTCTGGGCATGCAGGGTGAAGTTCAGGTGCCAGCGGACACCCGCCGCTGGTTCTGCTCTGACACCTCGCCTGTATAAGGACTCGCATCATAAGGCCTTAGGAGACCTTAGGAGACCTCCTATGTATCTCGATATAAGGAGGCCTGATTGAAGCCTAATAGAGGGAGATACCTTAAGGAACAGCCGGAACAGCAGCCCGCGCCCCCGGCTCAGCCGGCATGGGAGCCGCTCATGGTGGAGGCGGTGCACCGCCTCTGCCCGGGGGCCCACCCGAGCCTTTTTGTGCTTATGGCGGGCCTCGCGCCTGGGCCAGGCACTCTGCCAAGCGGCCTCGTTGGTGAGTGCGTAGAACCGGCTGTGAGCGCGGCGCTGCTGGCTGGGCCGATGCGGCGCATGCTCAATGGGGTGCAGGCCCTGGGGCCAGTGGCGCGCATCCTGGGACGCGTGCAAACAGCTGAGCTGTGGGGGGCGGAGGCGCCGCTCTGGGCAAATCCCCTCCTCCAGCTGGAGCTGCCGGCTGCGCAGCGGACGGTACAGTGGCGGGAGCCCACTGGGGATGCGGCAGGGCATGCGCTCTTCAGCTCGACCGGTGCGACCTGCTGGCGGGTGGACGGCCTCGCCCGCGTGCGCGACGCCCTCCCCGGCATGCGGACGGTCACAGACCTGTGTGCGCTGTGGGCGTGGCTCGCTGCTGTCGACATGGTGCGCAGCACACGCACGGTCGACCACGCATGCCTGGCGGTGTACGCTGCCGCGGATCCGGAATGCGCGCCGCTCGTGCTGGGGCAGTTTTGCGCAGCTCTGGCGTGCGGCTCCTACGACGGGGGCAGTGTCTGGAGGGCAGTCCTGTGCCGCGCCCTTTTCCCAGGGGTGCCGCCGCCAGTGCTGGGGGATGGGCCAGATCTGCTGTGCGTGCAGCGCACGCTCGACCCCCTGTTCACGGCAGTGGCGGTCGCGCTCGCGGCAGTGCCCTCAGCCTGGGTCGAGGCGGCAGCTGGTGGAGCTGCCCTCACTCTGCTCCGGCCGCTCCGTCGCTTCCAGCCCCTCCCTCGCGCGGGCGAGCGCGCTGCTGTGGTGGAGATCGTGCGGCTGGTCGGGTGGCAGCTGCCGAGTGTCATCACGCCGGCTGGATGGCAGCGTTGGCGGCCTGGCCTCCGATCCGCAACTGCCAAACATGCTCCCCTGCCTGCGGGGGGCGGGGCCGCGGACGAGCCCCGGTGGGTTGGGTTTGCGCACGGCCCGGGCGTGGTCGGGCAGCTGACGTGCAAGCTAGCGGTGGCGCTTCAACTGCGGGAGGTTGTGGACGAGCGGCGAGTGCGGCGGGCAGCCACGGTGGAGGCGGCTCTGGCGCTTGACTGCGGGATGCGCGGAGGCCCCCGTGCAACCGACGCTCAGGTCTGCGCGGGGCTACGCACCCTGGAGGCGGCGGTGCCAGGGCTGTGGCGGCTGCCGCTCCTCAGCGCCTGTAAGGAGCCCATCTGGCGGCTGTGGGTGAGTGGCTTTCACAAGCAGGCTGCGCTTGGAGTGCCAGAGTGCCCGTGCGGGTGGCGGTGCCGTGAGGAGGACGGGCCGCCGGCGACGGCGTGCCGTGCGCACTGCTTCTGGGGATGCGCGGTGGCGGAGGCGGTGGTGGTGGCGGTTGCTGCTGCCCTCCCTGCTCCTACGCCGTTCATCACGTGCTGCCAGGTGTGGCTGCTGCAGCCTCCCGCTGGGGTGCGTGCTGGTGTGTGGGCTGTGGTGGCAGCGCTCGTGGTGGACGCTATGGAGCGCGGATGCCGCCACCTGTGGCGCATCACGCGTCCGCGTGATGGTGTGCTGCCCCCTGATCGCACGGTGTCGGTTGAGCGGGCGGGGGCGCTGGCGACGATGGACCTTTGGGACGCGCTGGCGTCCTTTGCTGAGGGCGGCGTGATGCCGCGAGGTTGGGCGGGTGTGGTGGGCCCGACCCACCCCTATGTTGGAGTGGTGGACGGCAAGCTCATTCTGAACAAGGCGTCCTAGATCCCTGAGGGGACGAGTTATGTGAGGGGAGGTAGCGCCGCACGCGTGCGCTGGCGGGATGAGTTGTGGCTGCTGGGTAGAGTGCTGTGGTGGGTGTGCGCACCTGCTCCGCTTCCAGTGTTTTGAGGTTTTTTTTTTTTTTTGGTCCCTTTATGGTTTTATACCTTGGGCCCACCCTTCATCCACTGGAGGGGTTGAGTGTGGAGCCTGCACTGTGGTGCTGCTTGCTTGGCGCCCGCCGCCGTGTGTGGATGGCGTTGCCGTGGGGCACCCCCCCTTTTTCTGTTGGCAGGTCTTCAGGACTGCTTCATCTAAGTCCCACTGGAGCTTTGGAACCGCACGTGTGACCGCCAGAAGTGGATTGTAACGAACTCATCATCATTAAGGAGCTGGGACACACACACGCGCGCGTGCATCTACACCCGACCCCTGCGTAACTGCTCCGGAGCTAATCTGCAAAACCATCTTAACTCGTGCCAACCCGTCCCAATCTTAGTTAACTCTTGCCAACCCGTCTTAAGGTAAGGTAAAACTCTCATCATCATTAAGGGTTAAGTAACCCGTGCAGCAATGCCCTTTCCTGCTTTCCTCGCCGCCAAGGTTGCGGGGAAGCGGGCGCAGTTCCACCGCGCGCGCCTCGTCGTTGACGGCGAGCGGGTGCCTGCACCTGCTTGCTAGATGGCATTCCCTCTGGGGGTGTTTTTGAAGGGGAGGTGGCGCCACACGCGTGCGGTGGCGGGTGCGGTGTGGTCGCTGAGTAGAGTGCTGCGGCGGGTGTGCTACTAGCCCCGCTTCCGGTGGTCTGGGGGAGGGCTTTTTGGTCCCTTCATGGTTTTATACCTTGGGTCCGCCCTCTGGCCATTTGAGGGGCTGGGTGTGCAGCCTGCACAGTGGTGCTGCTTGCTTGGCGCCCGCCACCAAGTGTGGATGGCGTTACCGTGGGCTACTTGTAGCTTGACCTTTTGTGGGCCTTGAGCCTTGTTTCTCTAAGTCCCACTGGAGCTTTGGAACCGTACGTGTGACCGCCAGAAGTGGATTGTAAAACTCTAATCATAATGCCCGCATAACCCGTCTTCAACCAAACCGTCTTATAAAAGTCAACCAACCAACCAACCCGTCTTACACAAGTCTTGAATGAGGGGTTGGGTGTGGAGCCTGCACCGTGATGCTGCTTGCTTGGTGCCCGCCACGCCGTGGTTGGGCGCTACCGTGGGCTACCTTTGTAGCTTTACCTTTCTTTGGTGGGCCTCGTGCCTGCTCTCTAAGTCCCGCTGGAGCTTTGGAACCGAACGTGTGACCGCCGGCAGTGGATTGTAAAACTCTCATCATCATTGAATGCATAGTCTCCTATACACCATCAGCGGCGTCGCACCGTCTGTAATCCATCATCAACAAGCTTTCCTCGCCGCCAAGGTTGCGGGGAAGCGGGCGCAGTTCCACCGCGCGCGCCTCGTCGTTGACGGCGAGCGGGTGCCTGCACCTGCTTGCTAGATGGCATTCCCTCTGGAGGTGTTTTTGAAGGGGAGGTGGCGCCACACGCGTGCGGTGGCGGGTGCGGTGTGGTCGCTGAGTAGAGTGCTGCGGCGGGTGTGCTACTAGCCCCGCTTCCGGTGGTCTGGGGGAGGGCTTTTTGGTCCCTTCATGGTTTTATACCTTGGGTCCGCCCTCTGGCCATTTGAGGGGCTGGGTGTGCAGCCTGCACAGTGGTGCTGCTTGCTTGGCGCCCGCCACCAAGTGTGGATGGCGTTACCGTGGGCTACTTGTAGCTTGACCTTTTGTGGGCCTTGAGCCTTGTTTCTCTAAGTCCCACTGAAGCTTTGGAACCGTACGTGTGACCGCCAGAAGTGGATTGTAACCAAACATCATCATCAACACACAACTCGTACGCAGCTGAGGGAGGCAGCTGCGCGGCAGCTGCGCCACGTGGCCGACCTTGAGATGCAGCTTGCAGCCGCGGTTGCTGAGGCAGCCGCACCCAAGGTAAAGAAAAGTCTAGGGTTTAGTTAGGGTTTAGGGTTTAGGGTAACAGTAGCAGTAGCACCGGCTTTCCAGCAAAGCCCTCTTCTAATCCTGGCGATGGATTATGCAGTCGTGTGACGCACCCAACTACCGTAGTACCGCTTTGCCTTGCCGCCATTTTTTATAAAGAGGGTGGTAATTGTTTATACAATTGGTGCATTGCCGCGGGATTTTTCCTCTTTTTTCCCGTTTTGACGTCACTTTGGGCGTTTTTTCGATTACATATTTTTTAGAAATCGACCTTGTCGCGACGTTTTCCGAATTATTTAATCGGCGAGGCAAAGCGGTACTACGGTAACAGTGACGCGCCTAACTAACAGTGATGCACGTAACTGGCCTCCCCCAGTGAACCTCCCCCCAAGGCGGCCAAAAAGCGGCCAAACTGCAAACCCTAAAGTTTTCGTATTTTTTTTCTCGGCCGTGAGGGGGTCAAACGCAGCGCTCTATATCGACCCCTTCGTCGTGGGAGACTGTGCGGTTGAGAGACGGCGACATGCGGGGCGTCGAGGTCATGTTTCACGACCATTGTCCGGCACCGTTTTTTTGAACATGGCCTCGACGCCCCGCATGTCGCCGTCTCTCCACCGCACAGTCTCCCACGACGAAGGGGTCGATATGGACATATCGGCAAGCGAATTACTGCGCAAAGTCGCGCGGAGATTGCCTGTGCGCGACGCCCAATGACGCTAATCTCGGGATGCCCCAAAACCGGGCGCATCGCCTCGCCACGCCCCACGGGGACCAGCCCCCCGTCAGGTTCATGTTATGTGTGGTACGTATCAGTAGGAGGCGTCGCGAGTGGGCGGGAGGGGCGCGCAGAGTCGTTTGACCATGGGAGGGTTGCATGGGGTCGTGACAGATGCCGTCATGCGACGGCCCACGACGCCTCCCACCACATGCTATCGTCATGCATGCGTAGATCATGTGTATGAAAGGTAATCCCGTACGCGGGGAGCCGCGATTGAGGCCGTTTTGCGATTTGGGTGTGGCCAGTTTTTGGCTGGAGGTTCACTGGGGGAGGCCAACTAGCAGAGGCGCTCCTTACTAACAGTGACGCACCTAACTAACAGTGGCGCACCTAAGATAGTCTAAGTAAAAGTTTAAGTAGTCTTAGTAGAAGTTTTACTAGCTTAGTCTTAGTAGAAGTCTTACCAACTAACACTGATGTACCCATCAGTCCTAGAGTACCACCGCCTCGACCCAAGTCCAGTTCTGGCCCTAACAATCACTTATGAGGGGTGGCAGCCGCGGTCGCCGAGGCAGCGGCACCCAAGGTGTGTCAGAGGAAATGCGGGTTGGAGTCTTTACCTCACGCCCCCACCCCACAAGGTGTGGGTGTGGGCCTCACACCCCCACCCCATGTGGGTGTGGGTGTGGGTCTCACACCCCCACCCCGTGTGGGTGTGGGTGTGGGTGTGGGTCTCACACCCCACACTCTGACACCGTAAACCCTGGTGTCAGCCTGAAGCCAGCCTGAAGCCTAAAACCCCCAAACCCCACACGAGCAACACTTTTTGTTAGCAACACGGGCGTTCCAGCTAAGCAGGCTACTCTTCTCTCACACGCTCACACTGCTCTACTGCCCGCAGCGGCCCCACGAGGCGATGGTCCCCATGGCCGAGCACAAGCGTCTGGTGGGACTGCGGCTGGAGCGTGCACGGGAAGAAGGGGCGGCTGCCGAAAAGGCGCTCAAGAGGCACCTCAGGGCGCAGGTGTGTGTGTGTGTGTGTGTGTGTGTGCGTGTGTGTGTGCGTGTGTGTGTGTGTGTGTGCATGCGTGCAGGTGCATTGCTTGTCTGTCCCTGACACCCAGCATGCCCTCGCAAACATGCCCAAAACACACACTCACACACTCGCGCACATTCAAACACGCAAACACACATACACACATGCATACGCCCCCCTCCCTCCACACCCACACTGTGAATGCAGCACGGCGAGGCCGTCGCATCGCTGCGCTCCAACACCAAATGTGCGATGACCATCACACCTCCACCCCCAGACAAGCCCATATACACACACACACACGCACACACACACACACACACATTCCTCACCCTCAACCCCCCCCCCACACACACATGCACCACACGCAGCATGACGAGGTCATCGCATCGCTGCGTTCTGAGACCCAGCACGCCATCGTCAATGCAAGTTTACCCACCCACACCTCACCAATCCACTCGGACACACACACACTCCTGCTCCTCCTTCACTTACACACATACATCACACACAGCATGAAGAGGCTGTCGCAATGCTGTGCTCAGACACCCAGCGTGCCATCGCCAACGCAAGCGCCCCCACCCAAGCCTGACCCCTCCACCCCCAGACACACCACACACACACACACACACACACACACGCACACACACCTGCCCCACCACCACCACACACACACCGTGGATGCAGCACGAAGAGGCAATCGCATCGCTGCGCTGCGACACCCAGCGCGCCATCGCCAACGCACACACACACACACACCCTCAGACATGCCCCCCCCCCACACCCACACACACTCCTCCCCTCCCCCTTCCCCCCATAAATATGCACCGCACGCAGCATGAAGAGGCCATCGCATCGCTACGCTCCGACACCCAGCGCGCCATCGCCAACGCAAGCGCGGCCGCCCACTCATCACCCATCCACCCCCAGACACACCACACACTCACACACACACACACGCGTACGCCCCCCACACACATGCGTCATGCGCAGCATGAAGAGGCCATCGCATTGCTGCGCTCTGACACCCAGCGTGCGATTGCCAACGCAAGCGCACCCACCCACTCCGCACCCATCCACCCCCAGTCACACCACTCACACACAGCACACACACACAAACACACACACACTCTCTCATGCACAGACACGCCCCCCTCCCCCCCACACACAGCACGACGAGGCCATCGAATCGCTGCACACCTACACGCATCGTGCGATCGCCAATGCACACACACACACTCATCACCCTCAACCCCCCCACACACATGCACCACACGCAGCATGACGAGGCCATCGCATCGCTGCGTTCTGAGACCCAGCACGCCATCGTCAATGCAAGTTTACCCACCCACACCTCACCAATCCACCCGGAGACACCACACACACACTCAAACACACACACACACACACACACACACTCCTGCTCCTCCTTCACTTACACACATACATCACACACAGCATGAAGAAGCTGTCGCAATGCTGTGCTCAGACACCCAGCGTGCCATCGCCAACGCAAGCGCCCCCACCCAAGCCTGACCCCTCCACCCCCAGACACACCACACACACACACACACACACGCACACACACCTGCCCCACCACCACCACACACACACCGTGGATGCAGCACGAAGAGGCAATCGCATCGCTGCGCTGCGACACCCAGCGCGCCATCGCCAACGCACACACACACACACACCCTCAGACATGCCCCCCCCCCACACCCACACACACTCCTCCCCTCCCCCTTCCCCCCATAAATATGCACCGCACGCAGCATGAAGAGGCCATCGCATCGCTACGCTCCGACACCCAGCGCACCATCGCCAACGCAAGCGCAGCCGCCCACTCATCACCCATCCACCCCCAGACACACCACACACTCACACACACACACACACACGCGTACGCCCCCCACACACATGCGTCATGCGCAGCATGAAGAGGCCATCGCATTGCTGCGCTCTGACACCCAGCGTGCAATTGCCAACGCAAGCGTACCCACCCACTCCGCACCCATCCACCCCCAGTCACACCACTCACACACAACACACACACACAAACACACATACACTCTCACGCACACACACGCCCCCCTCCCCCCCACACACAGCACGACGAGGCCATCGAATCGCTGCACACCTACACGCATCGTGCGATCGCCAACGCACACGCACACACTCCTCACCCTCAACCCCCCCACACACGCATGCACCACACGCAGCATGAAGAGGCCATCGCATCGCCGCGCTCCGACACCCAGCGCGCCATCGCCAACGCACCCCCCCACACACCCCCAGACATGCCCACATACACACACATGCACACTCCTCCCCTTTCCTCAAGTATACATCATACGCAGCATGAAGAGGCCGTCGCATCGCTGCGCTCCGACACCCAGCATGTGATGACCAACGCATACACCTCCACCCCCAGACAAGCCCATACACACACACACACACACACACACACACACACCTCCCCCTCTCCCGCCACACACATGCACCACACGCAGCATGACGAGGCCATTGCATCGCTGCGCTCTGACACCCAGCGCGCCATCGCCAACGCAAGCGCGGCCGCACGCTCCGTTGCCGCCGGGGAGCACGAGTCAGAGCTGCGGTCGCTGGCGGCGCGTCTGGAGCGTGCGCACGCGGATGCAACACAGGTGCTATTACCGAAGTCACGCTTTGCCTTTACGCCTAATTAAGTCCGAAAACGCCCCTCAAAGGCTCCGTAAACGTGAAATCAAGTAAAAAACGCCCCGCAAAGGTACAACGACAAGTTAAGAGAGCGGCGCTGGGGCGCCGCTGAAAAACGGCGGAGCCGTCACGGGGCCGGGTTTGGTTCGCACCGGCTGTGATGATACAAACCTCGCGCAGAGAGAGAGAGAGAGAGAGAGAAGAGAGTGAGAGAAAGAGAGTGAGAGAGAGAGAGAGACACGCACACCACGGACCTGCTGCCACCCACGGTCTGCCCCCGGCCGCTCGGGTCGAGCAGATATAGCAAAGCTGGTGCGTGTGCGCGTGTGTGTTGTGCGCGGCTAGGGGATGAGGTGACCCGCCCTGACCCCCAGGCATCAGACATGCAGCGAATTTCAACGCTAAGCTTTGACTGGGGGGTGGGTGACGATGGGCGAGCCCCATGCAGTGCAACGCAACTGGTGCACCGCCCAAAACTGCGCCACATCAGGCCCCTGGCAGGGCAACTGGGGGTAGGGAGGCACAATCTGACTGCACAGGCCCATAGCTTATGACAAAGGACCGCTGTGGCCGGGGTGGAATGACCGTGGGCGCCGCGAGCGCCGCGCTGTTGCTGCGCGCGCGCATGTGCGCGCCCTCACTGCATGGCGCACGGCGTGCCCATGCGGCCAAGACATCCCTGATGCCAGATGTTGGGCAGCAAATCCATTACATATGATGCATGAGCCACGCTACGAGGGTGTGCACACAGGGAGAGAGGCAGTTTGGGTGCTGGGGCATTCATGGGCAGAGGGAGTGTGACAGACGGCGCCAGGTCGACACCCTGGCGCCCCCGACACGCGCCTACAGCAGCGCAATACCATACTGGACTCGTATGGCGGTTCTACAGTCGCGGAGTAGGCCGTCAGCCGCGTCGTGGCGACAGCGGGTGTTGTGCTGAGTCAGCGGCACTGAGGGATAGCTCCCCCGCGCCCCGGGCCCTCCCCACCGCCGCAATGCAACGCAAGCGTCTTCACATATACACATATAGGACCTGTACCCTCGCTGTGGGGGCCAGCGGGGCGCGCTGGGGCGCCGAGCCAATGTCACGATGGCGAGAACGCGACTTGGCACCAACTTTCACTGAGGCCACGCACGCCCCTGCGTATTTAAACATAAGCTTTTGAGCCCATCCCGCAGCGATGTACCGGGTCAGACGGTGCTGAGGGACCCTGTACATCACTTGTTACATGGCAAACCCGGGGGCGAAAAGTCCCCTGCGGGATTCGAACCCGGATCAACACTCTACAGGCCTGCAAACAGCCGCCGCAAAGGCAGCGGAAAGTCGAAATGAAATCGATAACCCTCCCGCAAACACGAAAAAAGTCTAAATAAATTGGCCTCTTGCGGACCCCGCAAAGGGAAAGTGTGACTACGGTACTGTAACAATATGATGATGATGATGATGAGAGTTTTACAATCCACTTCTGCCGGTCACACATACGCAACAATACCTAAGCCAAACGGGTTCTGGAGTACATGGAATGATGATGAGAGTTTTGAAATCCACTTCTGGCGGTCACACGTACGGTTCCAAAGCTCCAGTGGGACTTAGAGAAACAAGGCTCAAGGCCCACAAAAGGTCAAGCTACAAGTAGCCCACGGTAACGCCATCCACACTTGGTGGCGGGCGCCAAGCAAGCAGCACCACTGTGCAGGCTGCACACCCAGCCCCTCAAATGACCAGAGGGCGGACCCAAGGTATAAAACCATGAAGGGACCAAACAGCCCTCCCCCAGACCACCGGAAGCGGGGCTAGTAGCACACCCGCCGCAGCACTCTACTCAGCGACCACACCGCACCCGCCACCGCACGCGTGTGGCGCCACCTCCCCTTCAAAAACACCCCCAGAGGGAATGCCATCTAGCAAGCAGGTGCAGGCACCCGCTCGCCGTCAACGACGAGGCGCGCGCGGTGGAACTGCGCCCGCTTCCCCGCAGCCTTGGCGGCGAGGAAAGCGGGCCACAGCGCCCGGTGCTGCGCCTCCTCGCGGTCACTGAGGACGTCGAAGACAGCAGCCGACGGGTCCACGTCGCGCAGGTTGCGGCGGGAGCGCACGACGGTGTCGGCCACAGCGTCAGACGCCACGGTAAAGAGCACACGTAGCACGCCGCCCCGGCGCGGCTCCACACCAATGCCCCCGACGGCAGGCTTGGCGTTGAGGAACGACGCGGACACGACCCCGCCACCAGCCGGCCTATCCCGGCCAGAGACGTCGTGCACAAAGCGCACGAGATTCATAGCCAGGCAGACGGGCAGGCTGACGCCGTCCACGGCGGCTGCAGCAACCCGCACAGCCGCCGCCGCCACCGCCGTCTCCTCGGAACCATAGCAGTCACTGAACAGCCGCCTCACATGCCGCGTGGACCCCAAGTAGGAGGCGTCGCGCAGTGCGCCGCGCACGATCCCGTCGCGCGCCATCTGGCCTTCAGAGCCACGGCCCGCTATGAGCCTGGTGGCGGCTGCCACAGGGATGGACAGCACGTGGCTGCGGCACAGCGACGTTTCGCCCACACGCGCGGGCAGCCCCCCCCGGCGGGAAGGGCCGCGCACAGATGCGGCACGCGCGGCGCCCGCCGCGGCAGGCAGCTCCGCCGCCGGCGCGCCCGCTGCCGACGCCACAGGGGCGGCAGCAGCAGCGGGGCGGGCAGGCTGAGCAGCCTCGGCAGCAGGCGCAGCGCGGGGCGCCGCACTGTGGGCCGCATGGCCGGCCCGCGCGCGGGCTCTGCATGCGGCATCTGCATGGGCGCCCCAGGGACGCGGCTCACCAGGAGGCTCACCACATCCACCAGGGACGCAATCTGTTGCGCCTGCGCCTGCACCACAGCGAGCACCCCCGCAAGGGCACCGCTGTGGCCGGCCTCGGCAACCTGTGGCGCGCCCACCTGCGTCGGCGCATTCTGTGGCTGGGCGCGCGCCCTCGCTTCCCTGTCCAACAGCCCCCCTACCAGGCGTCTGATGTCTGCCTGCCCCGCGCTGAGGGCGCGGAGGGCGTCTGTGGTGTCGGCCGAGGCCGAGATGTGGTTGCTGGCGTCGCCATGCAGGTGTTGCGCAGCCTCCACGTATGTGGCTGCCCCCGCGCCCCATGGAGCGCCGAAAGCTGTGTCTGTGTCGCATCCACGCACGCGCGGTGGCGTGGCGGGGAGTCTGAGCCGGGGGAGCCGCTGCTCACCGGTGATTCTGTGGTGGTGGCCGCGCTGGCGACGAGCGCGCCGGCGGCCGCACTGTGTTTGCGCGCCTTAGAGCGCGTCATGAGTCATGGGAGCAAGCATGTTGAACGCAACGTTGAACACTGTGGAAGGGCCGTAGGCCCTAACAGTGACAGTAACATCGCCTTTCCAGCGAAGGCTGCTTTCTAGCATAGGCAAGGCCGTTCCACGGGCCCCGAGCAACTTATTGTTTTTTTTAATTGTGGCTGTTTGCGGATGCAAGTTAATGCACGTGGTGGCCTATGCGTCGCATGGCCCATGCTGATGTGCTGCTTGTGAGCTGATGTGCTGCTTGTGAGGGGTGGGCTGGCGGCAGGCGTGGTGTGTGCACTTCATGGATGCAGCGCCACGGCGAGACGCATAGAAGGAGGTGGACGATGTGCACTCCCCACCGGACATTTCGATGCGAGTGCCCCCGCCAACTCATTCATCCCCTCACACCGACAACCCTTGATCTTTTGTCCACATTCGCGCAGTCGGGCGAGGCCGCCCAGCGCTCCCAGCACTCGCTCTACGTCGTGCGCGCGCACTGGGGCGGGCTGCGCACCGCACTCGCACACCTGCACGCGTCTCTCACGAGCAACGGCGGCAGCGGAGGCGGTGGCAAGCGCCTGGCTTCCTCGCAGCTCCTCGCGCATCTCATGGCGGAGTGGGACCCCACCAGCAAGGTGCGTGATTACACGCGTTCAAACCTGATTATCCATGATGATATCACTGTGATTATCCATGATGATATAAAATGTATCCACGACAATATGAACCTGATTATCCATGATGATGATGTTTGTTTACAATCCACTTCTGGCGGTCACACGTACGGTTCCAAAGCTCCAGTGGGACTTAGAGAAGCAAGGCTCAAGGCCCACAAAAGGTCAAGCTACAAGTAGCCCGCGGTAACGCCATCCACACTTGGTGGCGGGCGCCAAGCAAGCAGCACCACTGTGCAGGCTGCACACCCGGCCCCTCCAATTGCCAGAGGGCGGACCCAAGGTATAAAACCATGAAGGGACCAAAAAGCCCTCCCCCAGACCACCGGAAGCGGGGCTAGTAGCACACCCGCCGCAGCACTCTACTCAGCGACCACACCGCACCCGCCACTGCACGTGTGTGGCGCCACCTCCCCTTCAAAAACACCCCCAGAGGGGATGCCATCTAGCAAGCAGGTGCAGCCACCCGCGCGCCGTCAACCACGAGGCACGCGCGGTGGAACTGCACCCGCTTCCCCGCAGCCTTGGCGGCGAGGAACGCGGGCCACAGCGCCTGGTGCCGCGCCTCCTCACGGTCACTGAGGACATCGAAGACCGCAACCGACGGGCCCAAGCCGCACAGGCAGCAGCGGTTGCGCACGACGGCGTCGGCCACGGCGTCAGACTCCACGGCGAAGAGCACACGCAGCATGTCGCCCCGGCGCGGCTCGACACCGATGCCCCCGACGGCATGCTTGGCGTTGAGGAACGACGCGGACACGACGCCACCACCAACCGGCGCATACACCGAGCCACGGATTTGGTGCAAGTAGCGCACGAGACCCGAAGCCAGGCAGACAGGCAGGCTGACGCCGCTCTTGACGGCCGCAGTGACCTGCTCCGCCGCCTTCGCCGCCTCCTCCTCCCCAGGGTAGCAACCTACCATCCCTGGGTAGCCATCGCACGCGACGAGGTCGTTTGCGGCTGCCACCGGGATGGACAACACGAAACTGCGGCGCAGCAACGCGTCGCCCACACGCGCGGGCATCCCCCCCCGGCGGGAGGGGCCGCGCGCAGATGCGGCACGCGCGGCGCCCGCCGCCGCAGGCCGCCCCGTCGTCGGCCCCCCCCCCCCCGACGCCACCGGGGCGGCAGCAGCAGCTGGCCGGGCAGGCTGAGCAGCCTTGGCAGCAGGCGCAGCGCGGGGCGCCGCACTGTGGGCCGCATGGCCAACCCGCGCGCGGGCGGGCTCTGCATGCGGCATCTGCATGGGCGCCCCAGGGACGCAGCTCACCAGGAGGCTCACCACATCCACCAGGGACGCAATCTGTTGCGCCTGCGCCTGCACCACAGCGAGCACCCCCGCGAGGGCACCGCTGCTGTGGCCGGCGTCGGCAATCTGTGTCGCGCCCACATGCGTCGGCGCATTCTGTGGCTGGGCGCGCGCCCTCGCCTCCCTGTCCAGCAGCCCCCCTATCAGGCGTCTGATGTCTGCCTGCCCCGCGCTGAGGGCGCTGAGGGCGTCTGTGGTGTCGGCCGAGGCCGAAATGTGGTTGCTGGCGTCGCCATGATGATGTAACCCCGTGATAATCCGCAATGATATCATTATTTGCAAGTGATGGCTAGGACCCAGGTCCTGCAGTCTCCGCGCTTAGTAAACCCCCAATTCCTGGGCGGTTATCGTAACACCTTTGTAACCCCGCATAATCTCTCCAACCCTGAACTGACGGAGCCGCTTTAAGCCGCTTCTGACTGCAGCGCACCCTCAAGCCTGCGGCCGAGTGCAGCAGGGCGTCTGGCAAGGCGCTCTGCTCAAGGGCCATATGGTGTCACCATGCTGCCCTCTCTAATCCGCCTGATATAAATCTGATCCCACGCCCTGAGCCCTCCTTTCAACCCTCACATCGAAGGGCGCGCTTGAACCTGCGGCCGAGTGCAGCATGGGGTCTGGCAAGGCGCTGCTCAAGGCCATGCTTTCACCCTGCCCTGCCCCCGTTCAGCATGGTCTGAACCTGGTCCCCGGCCTTGAAAACTTACTTCATCCATCAAACCGTAGGGCGCGGTCGAGTCTGCGGTCGAGTGCAGCATGGCGTCCGGAAAGGCGCTGCTCGAGGCTGCGCTCGAGGCGGCCCAATCCATGCGACCCTGGACCTGCAGCCACTTTTAATTGCCACTTACCACCAACAGCTACTTGCAACCACTTCTAACCACAGGGGGCCCTCGAGACTGCAGTAGAGTGCAGCATGGCGTTCGGAAAGGCGCTGCTCGAGGCTGCGATCGAGGCGGCCCAATCCATGCGACCCTGGACCTGCAACCACTTGTAACTGCCACTTCTCACTGCCACTTACCACTAACAACTGCTTGTAACTGCTTCTAACCGCAGGGCGCGCTCGAGTCTGCGGTCAGAGTGCAGCATGGCGTCCAGAAAGGCACCCTGCTCGAGTGCTGCTCTTGGCGGACCGATCCATGCGACCCTGGACCTGCAACCGCTTCCAACTGCCACTTCAAACTGCCACTTACCACTAACAACTGCTTGCAACCGCATCTAACTGCAGGGGGCCCTCGAGTCTGCAGTAGAGTGCAGCATGGCGTCCGGAAAGGCGCTGCTCGAGGCTGCGACCGAGGCGTGGGTGGGGGCGCAGCGCGACACGGGATCGCTGAGAGCGCAGGTGGAGTTTTTGTATTACGGCAGTTGTTTTGCCTTTTTTTATGAGGCAGCGACCGAGCGTGGGCGGGGACACAGCGCAACACGGGGTCCCTGAGAGCCCAGGTGTGTGTGGGGGACTTTTGAGCGGCAGTTGGGGCTTTTAGCAGGCACTTGGGTGGGGAAACGGGGAACCGAATGCTGCTCAAAGCTGCGATTGAGGATTTGGTGGGCACGCAGCGCAACACGGGACTCGTCGAGTGCACATATAGGGTAAATGGGGTTCAACAGCGTGCAGTTTAGGCTCGTAATCCTGAACCCCACAAGTCAAACATCAACCTGGTAGTCCCAACGACAACCTCCCACAGCGACCGTCCAAACCTCCACATGCAGGTGGACGATGCGCTGCAGCGGGCGCGACGCCCTTTTGTCCGGGTGCGCGCTCGCACACGCTCACCAACTCCCCCCTCAAACACGCGCACCAAACCTCTCTCACACGTGCGCAGTTGCAGTTACATCGGCTTTCCAGCAAAGACCACCTCTAGTCCTAGTACCACCGCCTAGACCCAAGTCCAGTTCTGGCCCTAACAATTACTTGTGAGGGGCGGTAGCCACCAGCCGGCTGCCTGCCAACGTATAGTCCCCCACACGTGCTTACACTGCACCAATGCGGGCACAGGTGGATGAGCGCGACGCCCTGTCGGCCGCGGGCGCGCGTGCACAGGCAGAGCTGCGCACCAACTCTCCCCCGCAATTTTTTACAGAGGCGCACACGCGCACGCTCACCGCATCCCCAGAAGTGTTTGGGGCGTACCATCTCTCTCCCACACTCACGCGTGCACTCACATGCAACACCACGTGGCTGCAGGTGGACGACGCGCGCAGCGGGCGCGACGCCCTGTCGGCCGCGGGCGCGCGCGCACAGACAGAGCTGCGCACGCACCTGGCTGCTGCAGCTGATGCGACCGAGGCCGCTGCAGAGCGCGCAGCAGAGGCGCAGGTGACTGCAGTTGACTATCTTTGTTGTGACCAGAAAAGGGCACCAGTGCCCCTTTGTTTGAAATTTTGCCTTTGGTTGCCCTTTTAATTCTCGTTTGAATAGCTGACGCGACCGAGGCCGCTGCAGAGCGCGCGGCAAAGGCGAAGGTCACTCCCCTTTTTGGTGCCTTATTTTGAAATCGCCCCTGTAGTTATTTGTCCTGTTGGTGTCCGTTTGGTGCCTTTTTGGTGCCCTTTCAACTCTCTTTCGAATTGGCGATGCGACCGAGGCCGTTGCAGAGCGCGTGACAGAGGCGCAGGTGACTGCAGTTGACTGCTGTTGACTGCCTTTGTGATGCAGTTGACCGCCTTTGTGACTGCAGTTGACTGCCTTTGTGACTGCAGTTGACTGCAGTTGACTGCCTTTGTTCTGATGCCCTTTGTTCGTAACTTCGCGTTTTGGTGCCATTTGGCATGCATTTTGGTTCTCTTTCGTTTACCTTTTGGTGCCCTTCCATTTCTCCTTCGAATTGCTGATGCAACCGAGGCTACTGCAGAGCGCGCGGCAGAGGCGCAGGGGACTGCCCTGTTTTTGCTGTGGTGCGTTTCTTTGTAATTGCCGCTTTCAGCGCCCTGTTGGTTGGCTTTTGAGGCTCTTTTAATTCCTTGTTTTCTTGCCGATGTAACCGCAGCCGCTGCAGAGTGCGCGGCAGACGTGCAGGCGTTTTAGAGAGAGACGACCTGCCAATGCCGCGTATGACACCTGGGAGCGCTGGGCGCAAGCCTTATTTCTAGGTGCTCAGCAAGGTGCCCAAGGACGCCGTGCGTGCGTAGGAACACACACACACATACACACACACATGCATGCGTGCAGGCGGAGGCCGCTGGCTCGCGCGTGCGCGAGGAAGCTGCGCGTGCTGAGGCGCGCCGCCATGCAGACGCGCGCAGCGTAGCGGAGGGGCAGGTAAGAGGCGTGCATGTGCGTGCGGTGTGTGTGTGGGGGGGGGGGGGCGGTGGAGCTGGGGTGCAGCGGTGCGGAGGCGCGCGCCGCAGCGGAGGGGCAGGGGGGGGGGGGGCAGCTCTGGCCATGCATGCACGCACCCGCGATGCTCTTCGCAATGCACGCACACGCACGTGCACTGATGGCGGCGGCTTTTGTGTGTGTGTGTGTGTGCACGCATGCATGCACTCTCTTACAGTGGCGGCGTGCATCACACGTGTGATTCAGGTTGGCGCACTCAAGGCCAGGCTTGCAGAGGCTTCTGCGGGCGCTCCTAGCAATGCATGCACACACACACACACACACAGACCCATGGTGCCAATGCATGCGTGTGTGTGTGTGTGTTTGAGTGATTCAGGTCTCGGTCTCGGTGCATTGAAGGCCAGGCTTGCAGAGGCTTCCACCAATACAGACGTGCTCCTTTCTTGCAACACACACACACACACACAGAATGCTTTGGTGTTGTCTATGCACGCTCATGCATTGTGTGTTTTCATGTGATTCAGGTGGGCGCACTCAAGGCCAGGCTTGCAGAGGCTTCCGCGGAGGTGGACGTGCTCCGTGCCCGCTTGGACGAGGCGGCAGGGAGCACGGTCAGCGCGGGCGCGGCGCTGGCGGCGCGCGAGCAGGCGATGCGGAAGGGGGACTACGAGCTGCAGGTACCTTGAAACCTAAAACCCTAGGACCCTAAACCCTTAAACCCCGAACCCTATCACGGCGCCATCCCGACGCTGCCGTCTGGCCCCATAATTGTGTGTCCTGGCCCGTCATAGTTGTGCCTTGGCCTTATGGTGCGGTGGTCCTGCTGATGGAGGGCGACTTTGAGCTGCAGGTGCGCATGGTTAACTGCTGCACACGTTGGGTTGATGCGTGCATGCGATGGTACGTGGGTGAGATGGGCGGCAGGGAGCGTGGGCAGCGCGGGAGCGGCGCTGGCGGCGCGTGAGCAGGCGATGCGTAAGGGAGACTACGAGCTGCAGGTACCTTGAACCCTGAACCCTGGAACCCCGAACCCTAAAACACGAAAACCTCAACCCTGGACCCTTCACAGTGGCATCCCGACAGCTGTCGTCTGGCCCCATAGTTGTGTGTCCTGGACCCTCATAGTTGTGCCCTGGCCCTCTTTGAGGCGGCAGGGAGTGCGGGCAGTGCGGGCGCGGCACTGGCGGCGCATGAGCAGGCGATGCTGAAGGGAGACTACGAGCTGCAGGTACCTACTAAACCCCTATTTAGGGCTCAGGGTTCAAGGGTCTAGTGTCTAGGGTTTTTAAACCTAGTCTAGGGTCTAGGGTTTTAAAACCCTAGACCCTTGAACCCTGAGCCCTAAACAATGGCGTCCTCTGGCCTCCTACTTGTTTCCTTGCCTCCTAGTTGTGCCATGGCCTCCTTATTTGGTTGTCCCGCTTATGAAGGGAGACTACTACCTGCAGGTGCGCGTGGCCCACTGATGCACACGACGGGATGGTGCGTGGTTGCGATGTTGCGTGGATGAGATGGGCGGCTGGGAGCATGGGCAGCGCAGGCGCGGCGCTGGCGGCGCGTGCGCAGGCGATGCCGAAGGGAGACTACGAGCTGCAGGTACCTTCACACCAAAATCCTAGGTTTCGTAATCCCTAAACCCCGAACCCCTTCACGGTGGCATCCCGACGCTGCCGTCTGGCCCCATAGTTTTGTGTCCTGGCCCCTCAAAGTTGTGCCCTGGCCCTCTGTGAGGCGGCAGGGAGCGCCAGTGGTCCCTGGGAAGGATTTTAGTAATTAGTTTTTTGCCGGCTCCAGCAACTTTGACCGCTCATACCTGGCACAATGACAATACACAGCGGGTATTCATGCAATGCATGCCGTTGTGCTGCTCTCGGCGAGAGCTTTCCAACGCATCGCTCCACACCCTCACCCACTGAGTGTGGGGTGGTTTTCTGGGAAATGGGAAATCCGGCTCGGAGCGGTATACAGCTCGCAGGGGAATCACTGGGCAGCGCGGGTGCGGCGCTGGCGGCGCGCGAGCCGGCGACGCGTAAGGGAGACTATGAGCTGCAGGTGGTTTTTTCTGTCCTCGATTGCCGTGAATTGTAGGGGAGAATGGGTCTAACTGGCCGAACGGGGCTGGAGGTTAGGAGGGCAGGTGGCGTCCCCAACCGGAGTTCCGTGCGCCGCCTGTACGCCACCCACTATATCCATATCAAGAGAATCTTCGAATGCTGGTGGCTCTTCGAATGCTTGTGTGACTTAAATAATTACCCATATTCCCCAAAGCGTGCCATTCGAGCTGCGCTGGTCCGTTGCTGGCGCGGGGCGGCTCGTTGGAAAGCTGAGAGTCTCCTCCATCTTGGCGTTGCCGTCTTGGATCTTGAATTCAAATCTAGCTTGGCCAAACGGATCCTAGGGGTTTGTGTAGCTAGGAGCCGTTGGCCCCTGCAACTAGCATACCGCCAGGTAAGGCGGTATGTCACACTCTGTCTCTCCGCCGTTCTCTCTCTGTCTCTCTCCATCTCGCTCTCTGCCTCTCTGCCTCTCTCTGCCTCTCTCTCTCTGCCACTCTCTCTGCCTCTTTCTCTGCCTCTCTCTCTGCCTCTCTCTCTGCCTCACATGCCACACCTGTGTCGCACCTGCCATGTCACACCTGCCACGCCTGCCACACCTGCCATGTCACACCTGCCACACCTGTCACACCTGCCATGTCACATCTGCCATGTCACACGCCCCCTCGCCACATGCCATGCCCCCCTTCGAACTGCGATACATGACATGCAGGACCTTCTTGCGACTGTCGCGCTGCTGCACCAACGCATCGAGTTTATGTCGGCAGACGCCGCGAGCAGCGTCGACGCGCTCAAGGTGCGTGTGTGTGTATGTGTGTGTGTGTGCGTGCGTGCGTGTGTGTGTGTGTGCGTGCGTGTGCGTTTTTGTATGTGTTACCCCAAACCCTCAACTCAGAATTAAACTAGTAGCCAAAAAAAACAAAAAAAAATACCCTCCTCCCCTTCCACAGTCCAAGCTCTCGTCCATCCTCGCGCCCGTGCGCGTGCCAGGCCTGCTAGGCGGCGCGACTCGGCTTAGCATACCTATTTGAAACCCTCACCTAGATTTCAAAAATGTAACCGAAAACGACCAACACTAACTGAAAGTACCCTCCTCCCCTTGCACAGTCCAAGCTCTCGTCCATCCTCGCGCCTGTGCGCGTGCCAGACCTGCTAGGAGACGCGGCAATGGCGGCTGCCGCCGGGGGCGGTGGGCCTGCGGCGATGGCGGTTACGGCGGCGGCAGCAGCAGCAGCAGGTGTGTGTTTATGTGTGTGTGTATATATGTGTGTGTGTGTTAGGAGAGTTTTTTTTGGGAGACAGGGAATAAGGGCGGCAGCTGCCGAGGGCGGCGGGCCCGCGGCAACGGCAGTTGCAGCGGCGGCAGCAGCAGCAGGTGTGTCTGTGTGTGTGGTCGATTTTACAGTGCGTCGGGCGCCTTTGATGGCGCATGTGTGTGTGTGTGTGTGTGTGTGTGCGTGTGTTGGAATACGTTCTTTTTAAGACAAGGAATAAGGGCGGCGACAGCAGCAGGTATGAGTGCTGGATGTGGGAGAGGGCAGTGTGAGGGGTGGGCTTGGCCCCCTCTCCCCCACATCCACACATCCACACACACGCAAACATACACACACACACACACACACACGCACACACACACGCAGCACATGCCGCGTCCGGCCCGTCTGCGCACACGGCGCACGCGCACCTGGAGCTGCGCTCGCTGCTGCAGTACCCCCCCCCCCTCTTTCACACACACTCACACACACACACGCAGCACATGCCGTGTCCGGTCCATCTGCATGCGCGGCGCACTCGCACCTGGAGCTGCGCTCGCTGCTGCAGCACACACCCCTTCCACACACACACACACACACACACGCAGCACACAGCATCCGGCCCGTCTGCGCGCACGGCACACGCGCACCTGGAGCTGCGCTTGCTGCTGCAGCACACACACACGCACACACACACACCCTTCCACACACACACACGTAGCACACGACGCATCCGGCCCGTCTGCGCGCACGGCACACGCGCACCTGGAGCTGCGATCGCTGCTGCAGCACACACACACACACACACACCCTTCCACACACACACACACACACACGTAGCACACGCCGCATCTGGCCCGTCTGCGCGTGCGGCACACGCGCACCTGGAGCTGCGATCGCTGCTGCAGCATGAGCTCATGTCGGCTGAAGGGAGAGGCAGCGGTGGGTGCCTGATGCACTGCATGCATGCACTCTCCCTCTCCCATGCTGTGTCTAGACCTGTAGATATGCGGCCCAAAGACAGTCACGCACACATTGAGCTGTGCTCGCTGATGCAGAGTGAGCTCATGTCGGCTGAAGGGAGAGGCGGCGGTGGGTGCCTGATGCACTGCATGCATGCACTCTCCCTCTCCCATGCTGTGCCTAGACCTGTAGATATGCGGCCCAAAGACAGTCACGCACAGATTGAGCTGTGCTCGCTGCTGCAGAGTGAGCTCATGTCGGCTGAAGGGAGAGGCGGCGGTGGGTGCCTGATGCACTGCATGCATGCACTCTCCCTCTCCCATGCTGTGTCTAGACCTGTAGATATGCGGCCCAAAGACAGTCACGCACACATTGAGCTGTGCTCGCTGCTGCAGAGTGAGCTCATGTCGGCTGAAGGGAGAGGCGGCGGTGGGTGCCTGATGCACTGCATGCATGCACTCTCCCTCTCCCATGCTGTGTCTAGACCTGTAGATATGCGGCCCAAAGACAGTCACGCACAAATTGAGCTGTGCTCGCTGCTGCAGAGTGAGCTTATGGCGGCCGAAGAGAGGCGGCGGCGGGTGCCTGATGCAGGGCACGCATGCGTTAGGGGTTTAGGTTTAGGGTTAAAACCCTAAACCCTAAACCCTAGGTGCCTGATGCAGGGCACGCATGCGTGTATGCGTGAACTCACGGTATGGAACTGTGGCTATGTGCCCCATATTTTTAAAGTCTATTTCTTTTTAAAGACAAACTAACTAACTTCCTTACTAACAAACAAACAACATCCATCCAAAAAAATCTCCACACACACACACACCCCAAACAACCCCTGTGCACATGCAGGATGCTTACAATGCAGCCTGGGGGCGCCCCTGCCCCGCCCCCAGAGGACGCACTGGTGGGCTGACCTCCCCACAAACACACACACACGCACACAGACATACACACACTCTCACACACACACACACACACACACTGCCTCAACACAACCCCTGTGCACATGCAGGCGCGCTTGCACAGCAGCCTGGGGGCGCCCACACACACACGCACACACACTTGGGTTGGTGGAGCTTCTCGATTTAGGGGATTCCCCCTCCCCCTTCCTCACCCCAAGACCAGACTGATCCCCTCCTTCCCCTCCCTGCACATGCAGGCACGCTTGCGATGCAGCCTGGGGGAGCCCCTGCTCCGCCCCCAGAGGATGCTCTGGTGGGCGCACTGTCACGCGCACAAGGCGAGGTGCAGGCGATGGTGGCACGGCTGGGGCAGCTGGAGGTGTGTGTGTGTGTGTGTGTGTGGTGGCTTGGGTCCATGCTGGCAGGGGCGGGCACACAAGGTGAGGTGCAGGCGATGGTGGCGCGGCTGGGGCAGCTGGTGGTGGTGGGGGGAGAAAGGGAACCGGAAAAAGGGAGGGAGGTGAGGGAAGGAGCGGAGGGAAGGAGCGGAGGGGGAGGGGAGGGAGTTCCAGGCGCTGCCGAGCCTGGGGCAGCTGGAGGTGATGGATGCTTCTAGTTTGCTGGTGAAATGCTTGCGCGCCCCGTTACCTGCTGTTGCCGTTGCCCGCTGGCTGTTGCTGCCGTTGGCTGTTGCTCGCTCTCTCCCTCTCTCTCTCCCCCTCTCTCTCTCTCTCTCTCTCTCCCTCTCTCCCTCTCTCTCTCTCTCTCTCTCTCAGCTCAAACCAAAACCATGTTCTGAGACACACACACGCATGTACACACACACTCACACACACACAGGTGGCCCACTAGGAGCCGTCCCACGGTGCCGCTGCCACCCGCAACCACCTCTCCTCCCTCCCGCTCTCCCTCTCTCTTTCTCTCTCTCTCTCTCTCTCTCTCTCTCTCTCTCTCTGTCCTACCTCTCTCTCTCAGCTCAAACCAAAGCCATATAATGGGACACTCACACACACACATGCACACTCACACACACAGGTGGCCCACTAGGAGCCGTCCCACGGTACCGCTGCCACCCGCAACCACCTCTCCTCCCTCCCTCTCTCTCTCTCTCTCTCTCTCTCTCTCTCTCTCTCTCTCCTACCTCTCTCTCTCAGCTCAAACCAAAGCCATATAATGGGACACTCACACACACACAGGTGGCCCACTAGGAGCCGTCCCACGGTGCCGCTGCCACCCGCAACCACCTCTCCTCCCTCCCTCTCTCTGCCTCTCTCTCTCTCTCCTACCTCTCTCTCTCAGCTCAAACCAAAGCCATATAATGGGGCACTCACACACACACACGCACACTCACACACACACAGGTGGCCCACTAGGAGCAGTCCCACGGTGCCGCTGCCACCCGCAACCACCTCTCCTCCCTCCCTCTCTCCCTCTCTCTCTCTCTCTCTCTCTCTCTCTCTCTCTCTCTCTCTCTCCTACCTCTCTCTCTCAGCTCAAACCAAAGCAATATGCTGGGACACACACACACACACATGCACACACACACACACACACACACAGGTGGCCCACTGGGAGCCGTCCCGCGGTGCCGCCGCCTCCCGCAACCGCCTCTCCTCCCTCCCTCTCTCACCTCCAAACCGAAGCCACAGAGTGGGACACACACACACACGCGTGCACACACACACACACACACACACACACACACACACACACACACATGCAGGTGGCTCACAGGGCGCCGTCCCGCGGTGCCGCCGCTACCCGCAGCCACATCTCCTCTCTCTCTCTCAGCTCAAAGCAAAGCCACAAACTAGGGCACACACACACACACACACGGACGCACACACACACACACAGGTGGCCCACTGGGAGCCATCTCGCGGTGCCGCCGCCACCCGCAACCACATCTCCTCTCTCTCTCTCTCAGCTCAAAGCAAAGCCACGTGCTGAGACACACACACACACATGTACACACACACATGCACACACACACACACACACACACACACAGGTGGCCCACTGGGAGCTGTCTCGCGGCCTCTCTGGCGCCGCCGCCGCGCGCAGCCACCTCTCCTCCCTCACTCTCTCTCTCAGTAACAGTAACACGGGGTTTCCAGCTAAGCAGGCTACTGTTCTACTAGAGACACCCGCCGATACTCCAGCACTCTGAAGTACTAGAGTACCGCCGGCTCCCGGCCGATAGACTACCGCTCCCGCCGGCTAGACTACCCCAAACAGCGGTCTCTGAGAGACATGTCTGGCAAGGAGCATATAGGAGAGGACCTTCCTCAGGGTCACAGTAGTGGCCTTGTGGCCAGTCAAGCCGGCAGAGCCGACTGGCGCTGACTGGAACGGTCCCCGCCTGGCAGTGCATGGCTGTCCAGCTCTCGTTTGCATGGGGCTCAGCCGGCGCCCCATGCCGCATGCATGGCCAGGTCCCACCCTCCAGGGGTGCATGGACGACAGAGTTGTCATGGAGGCTGCCTGAAGACCTTCCAACGCCAGTCACCGGCAGACGAGCGACCCCGAGGATGAGCGCGGTGACGAACGCTGCGATTGGTGAAGCGGATTTACTCTGTGTTGCCTCGGCGGTCGCCACCGCTGAAGCCGTGATGGTAGCCCGCCTCCACGGGCAGCCATCTTGACCAATGTCCAGCATGCATTGACGGGCGCCAGCTCCTCCGCTCGTCGATCAACTCGTCGAGATCGGTGCCGCATGGCGTCCTGCATGGGGGGAGGATAAGGGCCGTCTCCCAGCACGGGCCGCGGCAGCGCCGCGGCTACTCGCCAAGCCATGGCAGCGCCGGGCAAGCCGCTCCTGAAGTGTTCCACCGAGGGTCAGTCTAGCAGGAGCCGGGCCAGTCGTATTTTACCCCGCTCGTCAGCGGCACGGAGATCCTCGTCACCAGCAGCGCCGCATTGCTGGGTCCAGGGCTTGGCGACGAGAACGCGCCTCCGTTAATCGAGCCCCTCTCTCTCTCAGCTCAAATCAAAGTTACATACTGGGACACACACACATGCACACACACACACACACAGGTGGCCCACTGGGAGCTGTCTCGCGGCCTCTCTGGCGCCGCCGCCGCACGCAGCCACCTCTCCTCCCTCACTCTCTCTCTCAGCTCAAATCAAAGTTACATACTGGGACACACACACACACACACACACGCAGGTGGCCCACTGGGAGCTGTCCCGGGGCCTCTCCGGTGCCGCCGCCGCGCGCGGCCACCTATTCTCCCTCTCGCGTGAACTCGCCTCTGGACGGCCTGGCATCGCGGCCGTGCTTGCCAAGGAGATGGCAGCACTCATGGATGCTGGAAGAGACAGGGACGGAGGTGGGTCTCTTCTGTGAGTGCCCCTTTGTGGCGCTGCGCATGGGGTGGGCAGCCCGGCATCGCGGCCGTGCTTGCCAAGGAGATGGCGGCACTCATGGACGTTGGAAGAGACAGTGACGGAGGTGTCTCTCTTCTGTGTGTACCCCTGCCTGTTGGTGTTGCTGCGAATGGGACAGTGTTTTTAAAAGAGAGTACGGCACTCATAGACGCTGGAAGAGACAGGGACAGAGGGTGTGTGTGCTCCTCTTGTTGCTGCAAATAACAGAGTGCATGTAAGGGGCTGGAGGCGCGCATGGACGCCGGAAGAGACAGAGACAGGGGCGAAGGCGGGCGCCTGCAAGCGCACACTGCATAGCATTTGCTGCTTCTCACGCATGTGATGGCAGCGCTCATGGACACTGGAAGAGACAGTTTGGGATGGAGGTGTGTGCACATGACACATTTTCCGCATCTCATGTCATGGCAACGCTCACGAGCGCGTTTTGCCTATTTTGCTGCGGATGGGGGAGTGCTTGCATGGCAGCGATCATGCAGCTGGCGACGCCTTGACACACCCATGCCCTCACACGCACACGCACACATACACACACAGGCAGCAGCGGCAGCGGCGCGGCGCCGCAACAGCTGCAGCAGGCGGCAGCAGGAGGGGCGCCTGCTGCATTCAACCCGAGCAAGGTGTGTGTGTGTGTGTGTGTGTGTGCGTGTCTGTGTGTGTGTGCGCGCGTGAGACAGCTGCAGCACGCAGGGGGGGCTCCTGCTGCATTCATTCCGAGCAAGGTCGAGAACGGGGGAGGGGGCAGGGGGGCAGGAGCAGTCACCAGGGATGGCGACAGGAGCCATGAAGACGTGCAGGCGCGGGGCCACGCACGCACGCATCCCCAAATCCCCTTGGATGCCTGGCCCATCGTGTGGTCTGCTCGTTTTGAGGCTGCTGCGTGCACGCCACCCTTTCAACTCCCAACTGTTTTCAGGGGGCGATGCCCCCACCCTCCTCCCCCTTCTTACACACCCACGCACCCACACATCCACACTTGCAAATACGCACACACACACACACACCACGCAGGTCGGCAGCGTCATCGCGTCGGCACATACGTTGACACACACACACGCACACACACTTGCACTCACGCACGCGCACGCGCACACACACACACATACCACAAATACACACACACACACACACACCATGCAGGTTGGCAGCAGCATCGCGTCGGCACATACGTGGACACACACACACGCACACACACTTGCACTCACACACACGCACGTGCACACACACACATATCACAAATACGCACACACACACACCACGCAGGTCGGCAGCGTCATCGCGTCGGCACATACGTGGACACACACACACGCACACACACTTGCACTCACACACACGCACGCGCACACACACACACACACACACATACCACAAATACGCACACACACACACACCACGCAGGTCGGCAGCGTCATCGCGTCGGCACATACGTGGACACACACACATGCACACACACTTGCACTCACACACGCGCACGCACACACACACACATACCACAAATACGCACACACACACACACACACCATGCAGGTTGGCAGCGTCATCGCGTCGGCACATACGTGGACACACACACACACACTTGCACTCACACACATGCACGCACACACACACACACATACCACAAACACACACACACACACACACCATGCAGGTCGGCAGCGTCATCGCGTCGGCACATACGTGGACACACACACACGCACACACACTTGCACTCACACACACACGCGCACACACACACACATATACCACAAACACACACACACACACCACGCAGGTCGGCAACGTCATCGCGTCGGCGCATGAGCACACGCACACACACAAACACACTCACACTTGCACACACACACGCACACACATACCACGCACACACACACATACACACACACATATACCACGCAGGTCAGCGATGACCTGACGTCGGCACGCAAGCACACACGCACACACACACACACACACAAATGCACGCAGGTTGGCAGCGACTTGGCGCCAGCACGCGAGATCCTTCTGGACGCCGCCGCTGCCGCCAAGACGTGCTAGGCGATGCTCAGTGCCCGCCTTCCCCCCCCCTTCCCCTCACGCGCACACACAAACACACACACTCGCACGCATGCATGCACGCAGGTTGGGAGCAACTTTTTTTTATCAGCACGCAAGATCCTTCTAGACGCCGGCGCCGCTGCCAAAGCATGCGAGGCAATGCTCGGTGGCCTCCCCCCTCCCCCGCCATCCCAGCACACACACGCACTTGCACACACGCGCACACACACACGCAGGCTGGCAGCAACTTGGCGTCAGCACGCGAGATCCTTCTGGACGCCGACGCCGCTGCCAAAACGTGCGAGGCGATGCTCGGTGGCCTCCCCCCTCCCCCGCCATCCCCCCCCCACACACACTTGCACACACGCACACACACACACACACGCACACTCACACACACCAGGTCGGCAGTGACTTGGCGTCAGCACGCGAGATCCTTCTGGACGCCGCAGCGGCCGCCAAGACGTGCTAGGCGATGCTCAGTGCCCCCCCCCCCCTTCCGCGCACGCGCACACACAAACACACACGCACGCACGCATGCATGCACGCAGGTTGGGAGCAACTTTTTTTTATCAGCACGCAAGATCCTTCTAGACGCCGGCGCCGCTGCCAAAGCATGCGAGGCAATGCTCGGTGGCCTCCCCCCTCCCCCGCCATCCCAGCACACACACGCACTTGCACACACGCGCACACACACACACACGCAGGCTGGCAGCAACTTGGCATCAGCACGCGAGATCCTTCTGGACGCCGCCGCCGCTGCCAAAACGTGCGAGGCGATGCTCGGTGGCCTCCCCCCTCCCCCGCCTTCCCCCCACACACACACTTGCACACACGCACACACACACACACGCACACTCACACACACGCAGGTCGGCAGTGACTTGGCGTCAGCACGCGAGATCCTTCTGGACGCCGCAGCGGCCGCCAAAACGTGCTAGGCGATGCTCAGTGCCCCCCCCCCCCCTTCCCCACAAACACACACACACGCACGCATGCATGCACGCAGGTTGGGAGCAACTTTTTTTTATCAGCACGCAAGATCCTTCTAGACGCCGGCGCCGCTGCCAAAGCATGCGAGGCAATGCTCAGTGGCCTCCCCCCTCCCCCGCCATCCCAGCACACACACACACTTGCACACACGCACACACACACACACACGCAGGCTGGCAGCGACTTGGCATCAGCAAGCGAGATCCTTCTGGAAGCCGCCGCCGCTGTCAAAACGTGCGAGGCGATGCTCGGTGGCCTCCCCCCTCCCCCGCCTTTCCCCCCACACACACACTTGCACACACGCACACACACACACACAAGCACACTCACACACACGCAGGTCGGCGATGACTTGGCGTCAGCACGTGAGATCCTTCTGGACGCCGCCGCGGCTGCCAAAACGTGCGAGGCGATGCTTGGAGGCCTCGCGGCTGCCGTGCCCGCGTGGCTGACGCTCACGCGCGCGGGCATGAAGGCGCGCTCCCGCGCTGAGCTGTCGAAAGTGCGAGGCGCGACGGCGTCGCAGCTGGGGCTGGTACGGCAGGAGCTGCAGGCGCTCAGGTGGGCGCCTTGGGGGGGGGCTGGTGGGAGGTGTGATAGAGGAATGAGGGTTATGTGTCCTGGTGGCTGGTGGCATCTGGCGGGCAGCTGTCGAAAGTGCGGGGCGCAACAGCGTCGCAGCTGGGCCTGGTGCGGCAGGAGCTGCAGGCACTCAGGTGGGCGCCGTCGTGTGAGGGTGCCTTAGTGTGGGGGGGGGACCCAGAGTCGGGGTTTGGCGGCAGCTGGTCGAAAGTGCGGGACGCAACGACGTTGTTGCTGGGCCTGGTGCGGCAGGAGCTGCAGGCACTCAGGTGGGTGATTTGGGGAGGGGGGTTGGTGGCATCTGCTAGGGGATTGAGGGGTACGTGTAATAAGCTGGGGCTGGCAGGCAGCTGGCGATGGTGCAGGGCGCAACGGCGTGTCAGCTGGGGCTGGTGCAGCAGGAGCTGCAGGCACTCAGGTTTGATTTTCACCAGTTGATTTTCAGTTTGATTTTCGAGTATTGATTTTCAACAGTATGTCATGGTGGCAGCTGGTGAACAGCTGTCAAAAGTGCGGTGCGCGACGGCGTCGCAGCTGGGGCTGGTCCTGTCTCAGCTGCGGCAGGAGCTGCAGGCACTCAGGTGTGATTTTCAACATTTGGTTTTCAGTTTGATTTTCAATAATTGATTTTCAACAGTATGTCCTAGTGGCTGGTGGCAGCTGGCAAGCAGCTGTCAAAAGTGCGGGGTGCGACGGCGTCGCAGCTGGGGCTGGTGCGGCAGGAGCTGCAGGCACTCAAGTGGGCGCCTTCGTGTGGGGGGGGGGGGGGGGAGAGTCGGGGTTTGGCGGCAGCTGGCAGGCAGCTGGCGAAAGTGTGGGGTGCCACGGCGTCGCAGCCGGGGCTGGTGCGGCAGGAGCTGCAGGCACTCAGGTGGGCGCCTTGGGGAGGATGGTGGTGGGAGGTGTGAGGAATGAGGGTTATATGTCCTGGTGGCTGGTGGCATCTGGCAGGCAGCTGTCGAAAGTGCAGGGCGCAACAGCGTCGCAGCTGGGGCTGGTGCGGCAGGAGCTGCAGGCACTCAGGTGGGCGCCTTTGTGTGTGGGGGGGGGGGGGGGGGCAGACGACGCGGCGCTGCTGGGCAGCTCACCACACACACACACACACACACACACACACACACACCGCAGTTCAGAGCACACATGCACACCTGCCTCGCCCTACCAAACTTATCCCTGTGCATATCCGAGGCCGTGTCCCAGCTGCGTGGCGCTGCCGGGCAGGTCATCGCACTCCGCGCGGTGCTGACGCTAGTCGGCACACAAACACACACACACACACACGCACACACACACACACACCATCACTGCACCCCAACCCCCCCACACAATACACAATTAATCCCGTTACGAGGTCTGAGGCCGTGTCCCAGCTGCGCGGTGCTGCCGGACATCGCAATCGGCGCGGTTCTGATGCCGGTCGGCACGCATACGCACACACACAGACACACACACACACACACACAACATCACTGCACCCCAATCCCCCCAAATAAACAAATCCAAAACAAAACGTGAGCAGGTCTGAGGCCGTATCCGAGCTTCGCGGCGCTGCTGGACAGCTCACTCGGCGCGGTGCTGATGCCGGTCGACACACACACACACACACCACAAATCACTGCCCCCCCCCCCCCCCCACACACACACACAATACACAACTCATCTCGTTACCAGGTCTGAGGCCGTGTCCCAGCTTCGCGGCGCTGCCGGACAGCTCATCGCACTTGGCGCGGTGCTCACGCCAATGGGGGGGGAGCTGGACACGGGCGCGATGGCGCGGGCGCTGGCGGCAGTGGACGATGCTGATGATGGTGGGTGGGTGTGGGTGTCTCCCCACCACCTGTGTGTGTGTGTGTGTGTGTGTGTTCATGTCTTGTGTGTGGGGGGGGGGGGGCTGGACATTCGGGCCATGGCAAGGGCGGTTCCGGCGGTGGATGGTGCTGATGATGGTGCGTTGAGAGAGGGAGGGAGAGAGAAGGTTGCAAGGGCAGGCCGTCAACACTAGGGCCAGACAAAGTATGTTGTGTTTTGGGTGGATGGTGCGTGGGAGGGTGGTGTGTGGGGGGGGGAAGGGTGAGCTGGACACTGGCGCGATGGCGAGGGCGCTGGCCAGCGGCAGTGGATGGTGGTACATTGAGAGAGGGAGGGAGGGAGAGAGTTGCAAGGGCAGGCCGTCATCCCTAGCTAGGACCAGGCAAAGTGTGCCGTTTTTGGGTGGAGGTTGCGTGTGTGTGGGAGGGGGGGACACTGGGGCGCTGGGCAGCGGCGGTGCGTGATGGTGCATTGAGAGGAGGGAGGGAGGGAGAGAGTTGCAAGGGCAGGCCGTCACCCCTAGCTAGGACCAGGCAAAGTGTGCCGTTTTTGGGTGGATGGCGTGCTTGTGTGTGGAGTGGGGGGTCAGTGGGGGGTGAGCTGGACACTGTGGCGATGGCGAGGGCGCTGGTGGCGGTGGATCATGCTGATGATGGTGGGTGGGTGTGGGTGGTGGCGGACGCAGGCACAGCTGTGTGTATGTGTGAATGCATGTGTGTTGGGTGCGTGTTAAGTGCTGGCGCCCATGGTGGTGGTGGTGGGATGGGGTGGGGGGGGGCTGACACTGCGGTGACGGCAGTGGGGATGATGCTGATGAGGTGTGTGGTGTGTGTGTGCGGTGCATGTGGTGTGAAAGCATTGGGGGTGCATGTCTTGTGGAGGGGGGGGGGGGGAGCTGGATACCGGGGCGATGGCACGGGCGCTGGCGGCAGTGGATAATGCTGAGGATGGTGTGTGTGTGTGTGTGTGTGTGTGTGTGTGTGTGTGGTGCATGTGTGTGCAAGCATGTGGGGGGGTGCATGTCTTGTGGTGGGGGGGGGGAGCTGGACATCTGGGGCAATGGGGCTGGTGGCGGTAAATCACGCTGATGATGGTCTGTGTGGGTGTGTTGTGGGTGGAGGAGGGGGGGGGGGGCACCCGTGGGCGACACCCTCCTCTCAAGCACTCCCGCACGCACACGCGCTAACACATGCAGACGGTGGCATCGGTCACGGCGGGGACGGCTCTGCGGATGCTGCCCGCAACCGCTCGGCAGCAGCGGCAACCCATTTTGTACACACCCACATGCGCGCTGACACGCATGCAGATGGAGACGGCGGCCACCGCTACGCAGCGCTCAGCAGGAGCAGCAGCCCACACACTCACACGCGCACGCTGCCACACATGTGCAGACGGAGAAGGCAGGGGGGTGACTGCTGCTTCCAACCGCTCGGCAGCTGCCGGATCTCTTGCACACACACACACACACACACTGCCACACGCACGCTGCCGCACACGTGCAGAGGGAGACGGCGGGGGTGTGGCTGCTGCTTACAACCACTTGGCAGCGGCAACCCATTTTTACACCCACATACGCGCTGGTACACACACACACACTGCCACACACACGCGCGCTGCCACACACACGCTGCCACACACGTGCAGATGGAGACGGCGGGGGATTGGCTGCTGCTTACAACCTTTCGGCACCTGTCGGATCTCTCGCACACACACACACACACACACACATACACACACACACACATATACACACACACACATACATACATATACACACACACACATACATATACACACACACACACACACACACACTGCCACACGCATGCTGCCGCACACGTGCAGATGGAGACGGCGGGGGATTGGCTGCTGCTTACAACCGCTCGGCAGCTGCGGCCGCCACGCGCACGGGGGCAGATGTGGAGAGGGCAGCAGCAGTTGAGGTGTGGGGGGGGGGGCACCACATGCCATGCTGTTTGTTTTGGTCTCTGTGCTCACATGTGCGCCAATCCTGGCCACACTGCGCAAAGACACGGGCCCCGTCGACAGCGAAAACTACAACAACAACAACAACAACAACAACAGCAGCAGCAGCAGCAGCAGCAACAACAACAATAACAGCAGCAGCAACTACAACAGCAACAACAACAACAACAACAACAACACAGGGCCTGGGTGCCATCCTGGCAACACTCCGCGGTGACAGGCAACAGCTGGTGGGCAGCGTCGGCAGCGCAGGTGCGATCCGACTGCAAGCTTGCTTGGCCGCAATACACTGAGCCCCAATACAATGGCACCAGCAGCAGAGCCGACCCTGCCGATACCACCGTCTGTGTGGGGCAGTGCGCACGCGTGTGTGTGTGTGTGTGTGTGTGTGTGTGTGTGTGTGCAAACACGCCCCAACTGACGCACATTCCCGGCACACGTGTGGCACAGCAGGGGCGAGCACGGGCGGAGCAGGCACGAGCATGTGTGTGTGTGTGTGTGTGTGTGTGCATTCATGCGTGTGTATCTCAGTGTGTGTGCGTGCATTCGTGCGTGTGTATTTTATGTGTGTGTGTGTGTTGGTTTTCTACTTAATCTGTAGATGGGTAGAAAACTGGAGGTTATGTCGGAAGCTACTTTCTAAGTGTGAATTGAGAAGTACGGAGCGCCTCTTCATGGTGCTAGCACCCCAAGATTTCTATCCGTCTTCTTGGGTCTCTAGCACCGCTCCCTTTTCGGCTTCCAGTTCCGTTGTCAGCCTTTTATCTACCACCCACCCACCCTGATGAATCGTGGTGTCCCACAGACTTTTGAATTTGAGCGGGTTAGGGAGAATGGTGCTGTCGTGGGTGGTGACTGCCATGCCTTACGGCGGGTCACCATCTGCGGCCGGTGGAGGTCAGGCTCTGCCCCGAGCCGTGACCGTTGTCACGCGTGACTGTAATCAAACGAACACTACTGAAAGGCTGAGACAGAAATATGTGTTTTTTGTGTGTGTGTGTGCAAACTCGCCCCAACTGACGCACATTACCGGCACGCATATGTGGCTCAGCAGTGGCGAGCATCGGCGGAGCAGGAGGGGGCGGCTGGGTGGGATTCAGCAGCCCCTCCCGCGGGGGCGCAAGCGGCACCCCCAGGGGCGGAGGGGGCATGAGCTCAAGCCCCAAGAAGGCATCGCTGCTGGGGCCTGTGCACGAGCTGTCAGCTGCTGTGCATGGAGTGCGGAGTGACCTGGCTGCGCTGCAAGAGCGGCACGCGCGGCTGGCGGCGGAGCACGAGGTGTGTGTGTGTAAGTGTGTGTTTGTGTGTGTGTGTGTGTGTGTGTGTGTGTGCACAAGCTGTCAGCTGGGGGGGGGACCCGCCAAAACGCACTGTCGTGTGGTGCCCTGTGTCGCGCATTTCAGCTATCCTGGTGCACGCACGTAGGCCGGTCACCGCTGCTGCAGAAGCCACATGGTCCTGCACCCACGCTGGCATCACACGAGCACACACACGCACGCGCACACGCACATACACATGCACGCAGGCGGGCACCAAGGAGTGCGCAGCCCTGCGGTCTGCCATGCTTGCGCTGTCACCGTTGCTTCAGCTGCCGCACGACCTTGCGTCGACGCTGACATCACATGAGCACACACACACTCACACACACACACACGAGCACACACACACGAGCACACACACACACACACACGCGCACACACGCACGCACGCAGGCGGTCACCGCGGAGTGCGCCGGTCTGCGGTCTGCCATGCTTGCGCTGTCACGGCTGCTGCAGCTGCCGCACGACCTTGCGTTGACGCTGTTGGGCGGAGCTGGGGGCGCAGGTGAGATCCCTTCACTATAGGACTTCATTCACTCCGTTGTGATTTGCTGCTGATTTACTCACAAGTATGGTGTCAAGGTTTGAGAAGGCATAGAAGGGAGCTGCCGCATGACCTTTCATGCTGTTGGGCGGAGCTGGGGGCAGTGCGGGCGCAGGTGATATCAATACACAGGCCTCCTGATCTGAAAGCTCGTGTTGGAATGCCTGCTTACGGGGATGTTACAACTTGCCATCTGCAAAAGTAGGTGCTGCTTGCTTGGTGCCTGCCACCACGTGGTTGGCGCTACCGTGGGCTACTTTTGTAGCTTGACCTTTTGGTGGGCCTCGTGTCTGTTTTTTCTTGTGTCCCGCTGGAGCTTTGGAACTGATTGTGACAGCCGGCAGTGGATGTACACAGCTCATCATCATGTTGGGCGCAACGCAAGCACCCATATGGGCCAGGGTTCCTGCTCATGATGTGGGTCTCGGTGCTGTCCAAACGTGGATGTCACTGTCCTCCATCGCCTTGGTCCCAAGTGACGCGCGTGCACATCGGTGCCCTCTTGCCTCTCAATCTGCCATGCACGCACGCAGGCGGGTGGGACGGTGCTATCGGTCAGCTGCGCGACCACGTGTCATCGTTGCTGCTGCACCATGCCCCACCAACTGGCATGCTCAGGGGTGACCTCTTTTAATCTTCCATGCACGCACGCAGGGGAGGTGGGACGGCGCCACACGTATCCGCGCTGCTGCACCACCAACTTGCACAGCAGTGGCCTCTCTTCATCTGCCATGCACGCACGCACGCAGGCGGGTGGGACGGTGCCATCAGTCAGCTGCGCGACCACGTGACTTCACTGCTGCAGCACGTGCACACAGCAGCGACAGAGGCGGCGGTGCGCACGGTGCACGTGTCGGGCGTCGAGCCGCTGCAGGTTGGTGCTACACGCCGGTGTTGCACATGGGTGTTGCGCCTGGGTGCTGCATGTAGATGTTGCAAGCGGGTGTTGCGCATGGGTGTTGCAGTAGATGTTGCACATGGGTGTTGCATGTGTCGGGCGTCGAGCCGCTGCAGGTGGGTGCTACACGCGGGTGTTGCATGTGGGTGTTGCGCCTGGGTTTTGCGCATGGATGTTGCATGTGGATGTTGCACATGGGTGTTGCACGTGTGTGTTGCACATGGGTGTTGCACGCGTGTGTTGCGCGTGTGTGTTGCATGTAGATGTTGCACGTGGGTGTTGCAGTAGATGTTGCACGTGGGTGTTGCACATGGGTGTTGCAGTAGATGTTGCATGTGGGTGTTGCACATGGGTGTTGCACACGGGTTTTGTGTATGGGTGTTGCACGCAGGTGTTGCAAGTGGGTGTCGCATCCAAGCCCTTTACCCTGCCCTGCACCCTACCCTGAACCCTAAACCCCAACCTCCCGTGTGTGTGCGTGCACCTTGCATGTGTGGGGTCCACCCGCTTCCCTTGACCTTAAAATGAACCCTATCCTAAACCCTAACAAACCCCAACCTCCCGTTTGTGTGTGCGCATGCAGGCACGGTGCAGGCGTTTAGAGGCTCGCCTCTCACTGTCAACTCACGCCATATGCCCGTGCCTGCCCTCGCCGCCCCCGTGTGTCTGCTCTCCCGTCTGTACCACAACTCATCAGCAGTGTCTATGCGCATCAGCATTGGAGGCTCGCAAGTGCCACCCCAAGCCCTTTACCCTACCCTTAACCCTACCCTGAGCCCTCAACCCGCACCTCCCGTGTGTATGTGCACACGCAGGCACGGTGCGCGCACCTAGAGGCGCAGCTCGCGATTGTGGGGTCCACACTAAGTCCTTATCTCTAAACCCTCCCCTGAACCTCAAACCCTTAACCCCAACCTCCCGTGTTTGTGCACATGCAGGCACAGTGCACGCGCCTAGAGGTGCACCTCGCGAGTGTGGGATCCACCCTCTTCCCTTTACTCTAACCTCCCCCTCTGACCTTTACTCTCCCCCTTCCCCTCTACTCTACCCCCTCCACCTCTACTCTACCTCTACCCTGAACCTCAAACCATAAACTCCAACCTCTCGTGTGTGTGTGTGCACGCAGGCACGGTGCACGCGCCTACAGGCACACCTCGCGAGTGCGGGATCCACCCTCTTCCCTTTACCCTACTCTTTACCCTACCCTGAACCTCAAACCCTTAACCCAAACCCCTCGTGTGTGTGCGTGCACACGCAGGCACGGTGCGCGCACCTAGAGGCGCAGCTCGCGAGTGTGGTGTCCACACTTGACGATCTACGCATGGGCGCGGCGGAGGGCGTCGCTATGCACGCGGCAGCGCTGCAGGTGCATGTGTGTGTGCTTGTGGGTGGGTGGGTGGGTGGGTAGGCTGTGGGTAGGTGTGGGTGGGTGCATGCGTGTGTGTGCTCGCAAGTGTGTGTGTGCATGTGTGTGCGTGTCTGTGTGTGTCACCCGCGCGGTTTCAGCAATGGGGGTGGGAGGGGGCGTCGATGCACGTGCGGCAGAGCTACATGTGTGTGTGTGTGTGTGCATATGTGGGTGTGTGTCTGTCTGTGTCTGTGTCTGTTCATGCGTGTATGTGCATGTGCGTGTGTGTGTGCTTGTGTGCTTGCGTGTGCATGTGTCAGCAATGAGCGCAGCGGAGGGTTTGCTTCGCCGTGTTGCTTATCTGCCCGCATCATGCTAGCGCGATGGGCAATGGCGGCCACACGTGCACACACACACACACACACACACATGCACGCACACCCACACTCACACACACGCATGCACGCACACACACGCATACAACAAACGTGTCAGATCCGATCAGCGCAACACCGATGGTGCACCCCTGTGTATTCCGCACACGCAGCTCGACGACTCAGAGGAGAGTCGCTTTCCACACACACGCACCCGCACACACAGATCGGCATAGTGCCCATCGTGGCATGCATTCATGTGTATTCCACGTTCATTCCACGCACACGCATCTGACGCACACGCAGGCCGCGCGTACACAGCTGGAGGCCGATGCAGAGGAGGTGCTGTCCGTTGCACACGCACACAGACAGGCACACACATACACACACACACACACACATAGTAGGCGCTGTCTGTTCCACACACACACACAGACATATACACACACACAGACAGACAGACAGATAGGCTTGGATCCCTCAACCCTGTGTTCGCATGCTCCACACGCAGGCCATGCGCACTCAGCTGGAGGCGGGCGCAGAGGAGGCGCTGTCCGTCGCACTAGCGATGCTGCGCCCTGAGGTGGGCACAGTAGTTGCATAGCCCCTGCTGGAGCAGCCCCTGCAGCCCCTGCATCTGCATCTGCCTCTGTGGGTTTTACAAGTTTTACACGTGCGCGCCCAAAGGACCCCAGGGCGTGATTCAAGGCCTAGACTGCACGTCTAGGGAGGCTCTACTAGGAGAGCCCGCAATGCCACGCAGCGCGCCAGCCTCCCAGGCCTCTGCATCTGCCTCTGTGGGTGGGCTTCTCGAGGGTGCAGTGGCTGTGTAGCCCCAGCGTTTGCTGTCCCTTGAGTAGCTATCCCTCGGTGGGTGTACAGCGGGGTGGTCGTTGCAGCTACTCCCGAGGAGGTGCTGTCCGTCGCGCTCGCGCTGCTGCGCTCTGAGGTGGGCACAGTAGCTGCGTAGCACCTGCACCTGCACCCTGCACCTGTAGCCCCTGCACCTGCTCACGTCTGCAGAAGCAATCCCTGCCTGTACACCTTACCGCAAAGCCCCTAGAATTACAGACCTAGAACCACTGAAACCCAACAAGCCCCGTCCCCCAGGTGGCAGGCAGCGGCGACGGCGCTAAGGCGCTCCAGCGTGCAATTGTGGGCGACTGCAGCCTTCACTCTCA
>VFSX01000716.1:50000-55456 GCA_016618255.1 Chlamydomonas sp. UWO 241 | reverse complement strand
CTCAGCACACACACACACGCACACACCCACACCCACCCACACGCGCAGCTGCACGCGCCTGCTATCGCCCTCGTTGAGCACGCGGTGCAGCACGCGGTTGTTGAGCTCAAAAGCCATGCCCGCGTGCATCGGCAGCCGCACGCAGTCGCCAGGCTGCGTCGCGTCCTTGTCTCCGCTGCGCCCGCCCGCCCGCTTCTCCAGTCCGGGGCAGGACTCGAAAGACACCTGGGAGGGCACAGACAAAGGTACAGGCACAGGCACCGTGAGGGTATGTAAGAGAAGATGGCACGTTTCCTGCACTCTTCTATTCTACCGCTGCTCCAGTCCGGGGCACGACTCGAACGACACCTGGGAGGGAACAGGCACAGGCACAGGCACCGCGAGGGTACGTTACAGAAGATGGGCACGTTTCCAGCACTCTTTCACCGCTGCTCCAGTCCGGGGCAGGACTCGAACGACACCTGGGAGGGCACAGGCAAAGGCACAGGCACAGCCACAGCGAGTGTGCGTAAGAGAAGGTGGGCACGTTTCTAGCACTCTTCTACCGCTGCTCCAGTCTAGGGCAGGACTCGAACGACACCTGGGAGGGAAAGGCACAGGCACAGGCACAGGCACTGCGGGGGTATGTAAGAGAAGATGGCACGTTTCTTGCACTCTTCTACCACTGCTCCAGTCCGGGGCACGGCTCGAACGACACCTGGGAGGGCATGCAGCATAGGGTCAAAATCATCAAAATGGATCATTGGTGCTGGCTCAGCAGTAACGTTGGTGCGCAAAGGCACAGGCACCGTAGGGTGCGCACGAGAAGATAATTGTCGCCGTTGCGCCCGCCCGACCGCTTCTCCAGTCCGGGGCACGATTCGAACGACACCTGGGCGGGAACAGGCAATGTGAGGGTAGATGAGGGCCGTGAGCACGCGTCTGCCGCTGCTCCGGTCCGAGGCACGATTCAAACTAAGCATGGGCACAGGCACAGGCACCGCGAGTGTGTGCGTGCGTGCACACGCTTCGTACGCTCTGCTTTTGGGCGCAACTGAGACTGCACGTTGTCGATGTCAGACTGCAAAATCGACCACACAAACGCACAAAAACACACACGCACACGCACACCCACGATACGGCCAACTCCCTCGTTGCATGCTTCGAGACACGCACCGCGTACACAGCAGGCATGGCAGCTAGACGTCCAACTTTGACAGCTGCGACCTCTTTCCTAGGGTGCGCAAGCACAGGTGCAATACGCCATCACAGGCGTCCGACAGACTGTGAAATCGACCGCACACACGCATACAAAACACACACACACACACACACACCTTGTCGTGCGTGATGACGGGTATGTGGATGCGGTGCGCGTCGGTCGCGTAGCCGCCCATGTCGCGGTGCATCTTGATCGTCGACCCGACACACACACACACACACGCACACACACACGCACGCACACACACACACCTTGTCGTGCGTGATGACTGGTATGTGGATGCGGTGCGCGTCGGTCGCATGGCCGCCCATGTCGCGGTGCATATTGATCGTCGACCCGACACGCACACACACACACACGCACACACACACCTTGTCGTGCGTGATGACTGGTATGTGGATGCGGTGCGCGTTGATCGCGTAGCCGCCCAGTTGCGGTGCATCTTGATCGTCCACCCGACACACACACACACACACACACACACACGCACCTTGTCGTGCGTGATGACGGGTATGTGGATGCGGTGCGCGTCGGTCGCGTAGCCGCCCATGTCGCGGTGCATCTTGATCGTGGACCCGACCTGCATGTTTGCGAGCTGCATCCGCACAACCTTGTTGCGGTTGCCGGGCCCGAGGATTGCGTCGAGGAGCACGTCGGTCGCGGCCTGCGTGTGTATGTGCGTGTGCGAGCGTGTGGGTGTTTGCTTGCAAGCGTGCGTGTGTGCGTGTGTGTGTGTGTAGGGCGCGGCACGGTATACGTATACGGTATATACCGTATGTATACCGTGACGGTATACATACCGTATACAGCGGGACGTGTAGGGGATGTGTACCGTATACAGCATTTTTTGGAAAACAAGTAAAAGGCGTAAAGGCTCCAACTCCCTTGAAATTGCATGGATTTCGATGATTCGACTTGCAGTGGACAGCTAATAATAAGGGCTATCCAGAACAAGGCTTGGACGCAGCATAGGATGGAGGGTAGAATATGGTGATTGCATGGAACGCAGGGACGCTCCGGCTGGCATGCAGTGAGAAAAAACTAGTTTTGTGTTTCCTCTAAACCAAACATAGCAAAGTATACTTGTTAGAGTGGATTTGTGATGCCCATCATGTCAGGCATCCGAATCCACCGTTCCTATCTCAATCGGATCAAGGAATACGGGTATACACGTCTACCCTTGTATACGGTATACGTTATACGGTATTATACGGTATACGGGCACTGTGGAGAGTCCTTAGATTATATATTGTTCATCCGCACATTATTGATCTGTTGGAGGATCTTCACACCAACACCGCAGCTGCCGTGCGGCTGGCTGCGAAAATCGGGCACGAATTCCCCGTGTCGTCTGGTGTGCGACAGGTGTGCGTCATTGCTCCTGTGTTGTTCAATGTTTTTATTGACCACATAGTGAAAAAGGCGCTAGACATGATGCCAGAAGGGGCTGGCGTGTCAGTCGTGCCCCGAGCCGGCGGCTCTGTGTTGTCGTCGTCGGTTGAGCGCATAGTAATGCTGATGTATGCCGTCGATTTATGTTTGTTTCTCGCATGACCCAGCTCAGTTGGCGCTTATGCTGAAAATCCTTGACAAAGTGTCCTCTAGCTTTGGCATGCAAATCAACGCCGCCAAGACAGAAGTGATAATTTTGCCAGCAGATTTTGACGCGGATCTGCCCACGTTTGCGCTGACTGGTGGTGAAGTGAAGACCGTCTCTGCATTTAAGTATCTAGGGAGTTGGATAACCCAGAGTGGTGGTGTGGAAAAGGAGATCGGTGTGCGTGTCGGTCGCGCGCTGGGCGTGTTTGCGTCTTTTGATAAGATTTGGGCCAGCAAGAAGATGCAAGTGCAGTCTAAGATGCGGGTTTACAACACTTTCGTGCTGCCCCACTTTCTGTACGGCTGCGAACCATGGGCCCCTACTAAAACACAACTGACTCGATTGGAGGTTGCCCACTCTAACTGCCTTCGTCGCATTCTGGGTGTGCGCCTGGTCGACCGGCACAGATTAACTTATAGTCGGCAGGCGTGCGACACTGAGCCAATTGAGAGCCTTGTGGCAAAGCGATCAATGCAGTGGCTAGGCCATGTGATGCGCATGCCGGCTTCTCGTCTTCCTCGTACGACTTTTGACTGCACAATGGATGTGGCTCGGCAGCAAGGCCGGCCTCCAGCCTCCTCCCGACACTATTTTCTTAAGCTACTGATTCAGCAGCTAGGCGAAACTAGTGGCACTCGTTCTGATTGGAAGACTTTTTCGGACACGGCGTTTGAGCGTGCTCAGGATAGGGTCGGGTGGAGAGCCGTGGTGTACGGTCCGGCTGCCCCTCAGGCGCCGGCCCCTCCACCACGGCGGTCAAGTAGATTGGCAAGCGCCACTTGACCCCCAATCCCCTAGAAGCAGTTAGGACCTATTTTGGAGGCGTCGCACAATAGCTCTCCTTTTTGCTCTGGGACTACACGTTGGCAGGCAGCCGGCTGGTGGCTACCGCCCCTCACAAGTAATTTTAGGGCCAGAGCAAAAAGGAGAGCTATTGTGCGACGCCTCCAAAATAGGTCCTAACTGCTTCTAGGGGATAGGGGGTCAAGTGGCGCTTGCCAATCTACTTCACCGCCGTGGTGGAGGGGCCGGCGCCTGAGGGGCAGCCGGACCGTACACCACGGCTCTCCACCCGACCCTATCCTGAGCACGCTCCAACGCCGTGTCCGAAAAAGTCTTCCAATCAGAACGAGTGCCACTAGTTTCGCCTAGCTGCTGTATCAGTAGCTTAAGAAGATAGTGTCGGGAGGAGGCTGGAGGCCGGCCTTGCTGCCGAGCCACATCCATTGTGCAGTCAAAAGTCGTACGAGGAAGACGAGAAGCCGGCATGCGCATCACATGGCTAGCCACTGCATTGATCGCTTTGCCACAAGGCTCTCAATTGGCTCAGTGTCGCACGCCTGCTGAATAAGTTAATCTGTGCCGGTCGACCAGGCGCACACCCAGAATGCGACGAAGGCAGTTAGAGTGGGCAACCTCAAATCGAGTCAGTTGTGTTTTAGTAGGGGCCCATGTTTCGCAGCCGTACAGAAAGTTGGGCAGCACGAAAGTGTTGTAAACCCGCATCTTAGACTGCACTTGCATCTTCTTGCTGGCCCAAATCTTATCAAAAGACGCAAGCACGCCCAGCGCGCGACCGACACGCACACCGATCTCCTTTTCCACACCACCACTCTGGGTTATCCAACTCCCTAGATACTTAAATGCAGAGACGGTTCTTCACTTCACCACCAGTCAGCGCAAACGTGGGCAGATCCGCGACAAAACTGCTGGCAAAATCATCACTTCTGTCTTGGCGGCGTTGATTTGCATGCCAAAGCTAGAGGACACTTTGTCAAGGATTTTCAGCATAAGCGCCAACTGAGCTGGGTCATGAGAGAACAAACATAAATCGTCGGCATACATCAGCATTACTATGCGCTCAACCGACGACGACAACACAGAGCCGCCGGCTCGGGTCACGACTGACACGCCAGCCCCCTCTGGCATCATGTCAAGCGCCTTTTTCACTATGTGGTCAATAAAAACATTGAACAACACAGGAGCAATGACGCACCCCTGTCGCACACCAGACGACACGGGGAATTCGTGCCCGAATTTCCCAGCCAGCCGCAGCTGCGGTGTTGGTGTGGAGATCCTCCAACAGATCAATAATGTGCGGATGAACAGTATATAATCTAAGGACTCTCCACAGTGCCGCACGGTTTATGCAATCGTAAGCTTTAGAATAGTCGACAAATGCCACAGCCATGCATTGTTTGTACTCGGCATGTGCCGCGCTCAGCGAGCGCAGAGTAAAAAATCGCATCAACAGTGCCTCTGCTTTTTCTGAAACCACACTGAGCCTCATGCAACTGACCATCAACCTGCGTGGAAACGCGGTGCAGAAGTATGGCAGCGTACACTTTCCCGGCAATAGAGAGAAGGCTTATACCGCGGTAGTTACCAGGGGAGTCACGCGGACCCTTCCCCTTGTATAACGGTGTGATAATAGCAGTTTTCCATTCCCTCGGGGCTCTCCCCGACCGCCATACAGCGATGATGACCCGGTGGAGCCATGCAAAGGCAGGTGGGCACCGCAACAGCATGGCGTCCAGCTGGTCACCGCCCGGAGCGACGGCCGAGCGCAACGCTCGCACACACGCCTCCGTCTCAGCCAGGTCAGGGGGGCGCCCGTGCGCTTCGTCCACCTCTGTGGCGCGTGTGAGCTCAAAC
>VFSX01000716.1:0-45000 GCA_016618255.1 Chlamydomonas sp. UWO 241 | reverse complement strand
AAACGGATGGAGCCCCTCCGCGCCGAGCGTCGGCAACCGGAAAACCGGATAGCGCGCTGCGAGCGCCATCCGTTTTTTCGCCCACCAGGCAGTCGGCATCCGATCCGGATCCGTTTGTACGGCCCTGGTTTGTGAGTGTGTGTGTTTGTGTGTGTGTGTGCACGCGCGCGTGTGTGTGTGTGTGTGTGTGTGTTTGCACTTACATGCTGTTGCAGCACATGGCAGCAATCGACCGGCTCACAGAGTTTGTGCCGTTCAAGGTGTGTGTGCGTGTGTGTGTGTGTGTGTGTGTGTGTGTGTGTGTGCTTGTGTATATGTGTGCATGTGTGCATGTTTGTGTGTGTGTGTGAATGCATGCATGCGTGTGTGTACATTTGTTGACCCGTCCTTCCCCCCACACACACTGTGTGCCCCCCACCCCACCCCCCCAAACACACACATGCATTCACGCACGCACACACACACACACACACACACACATGCACGCCCCCTTCCCCCCCTCCACGCACGCAGGGAAAAGTCAGCCTCAAGCATGCCGACGTCAAGTTTTGGCTCGTCGTGTGCAGGAGCGGAAGCAACACTGTGCCTGACACCGTGGGTGATGATGCTGGATGGTGGATATTACAGTCTGCGCGGCACCACCCTGCCAAAATCACAACGTCTGATCCGCGCAAGTGAATGCGGTCATAATGTTGAGGCGGTTAGGGGTGCGCTTCAGGCGGTGGTGGGCGCCTGAGGCGGTTGGGGTGGCGCCTGAGGCTGTCGGGGTGACGCCTAAGGCGGCGCCTAAGGCGATCGTGGGTGCGCCTCAGGTGGCGCCTCGGGTTGTCGGAGCGCCTGAGGCGCCGCCTGATCAGCGCAAGTGAATGGGATGCCTGAGGCGCCGCCTCAGGCGTTGTGAATGTGGTAGGGCCAGTTACGATGTACAAGACCTGCGTCGGCGCTAGCGCCTGACACCTGGGGGTACAGTTATCCCCCCGCAAGCTGTTTTACACGTACGAGCCCGGAGGACCCAGGGGCGTGAGTTGTGGCCTGGCCTACACGTCTAGGGGAGCTCTACTAAGAGAGCCCGCAAGGCCACGCAGTGCGCCCGCCTACCCCCGCAAGCCGTCTACCGCCCGGGGCCGGAATTCCCATTTCCCAGAAGACCCCCAACTCTTGGTGTTTGATGGCGTTGAGGGGTGCGTTGGAAAGCCAGTGATTTCCTTTATAAGGGTTTAATTAGTTATTCCACAGCCGGATTTTGCTTTGACCACGTTGACTGTTGACCTCCCGTTGACCGTTTGTCCTCATACATAGGTCATTTGAAAGCCGTTGACGTGCTCTGTCTGGCGGGCTCGCCAGACTAGCACTCCACTGGATGGGTTGAGCTGTGTTCAAGGTCAAAGTACAGCCGGCATACAGCCGAATGGCTGTGGAGAGCCGAAATTAAAATGACTGTGGAAAGCTCCTGCAAAGAGCAGCACAACGGCATGCGTTGAGTTTACACCCGCTATGTATTGCGCTGGCACTGTCTCTGGCCTTGACTCTCCTCCTGGCCCTGGCACGCACACACGCAATGCAGCCTAAACTCTAAACCCATAACCCTAAAATCTGAACCCTAAACCCTATACCCTAAACCCTTAACCCTAAACCCTAAACCCTAAACCGCGCCCTGCCGCCTCTACTTTGGAAGGACCGTCGCCCAGAGCGACAGCGCACGCGTCGACACCTTTGCGCTCTCCACATGCCCTAAAACCTTGACCCTCCTACCTTAAAACCTAGACCCTAAACCCCAGAACCTTAAAAACCAAAACTCTCACTCCAAATCCTCATATGCCCCACGCTGGTGCCGTGCCGCCTGTACTTCGGAAGGACACCGTCGCGCAGGGCGACCGCGCGCGCGTCGACACATTCGCGCTCTCCACATGCCCTAAAACCTAGACCCTAAACTCCAAATCCTAAAACCTCTAATCCCTATCCCCAAACCCTCATATGCCCCATGCAGGTGCCCTGCCGCCTCTACTTTGGCAGGACCGTCGCACAAAGCGACCGCTCTGCCTCTGGAGCTGGTTCTGGCACTGTCAAGAACGAGCCTTAATGATGGATTGTGCTCCGGTGGTGTGCATACACACACACACGCACACGCACACGCACACACCCTCAATGCAGGTGCCCTGCCGCCTCTACTTTGGCAGGACCGTCGCGCAGGGCGACCGCGCGCGCGTCGACACATTCGCGCTCTCCACATACTCAAAACCTAGACTCCAACCCCCAAACCCTAAACCCCAAACCTTCAACCCCAAACCCTCATATGTCCCATGCAGGTGCCCTGCCGCCTCTACTTCGGAAGGACCGTTGCGCAGAGCGACCGCACGCGCGTCGACACGTTCGCGCTCTCCAAGCGCGCGTACATCGGCCCCACGTCGATGGATTGCGAGATCGCGTTCATCATGGCAAACATGGGGAAGGTGTGGAGCCGTTGCCGGGGCTCGTGCGTGTGTGTGTGTGTGTGTGTGTGTGTGTGTGCGCATGCATGTGTGTGTGTATGTGTGTGTGTGTGTGCATGCGCGTGTGTGTGTGTGTGTGCGTGCGTGTGTGTTGGCAGTACACGCTGAGTCAGCACGCGTACATCGGCCCCACGTTGATGGATTGCAAGATCGCGTTCATCATGGCAAACATGGGGAAGGTGTGTGTGTGTGTGTGTGTGTGCGTGCGTGTGTGTTGGCAGTACGCTGAGTCAGCGCTCACACATCGGCAAACATGGGGAAGGTGTGTGTGTGTGTGCCTGTGCATGTGTGTGTGCGCGCTTGCATGCGTGTGTGTTGGCAGTACACGCTGAGTCAGCGCGTGTACATCGGCCCCACGTCGATGGACTGTGAGATCGCTTTCATCATGGCACACATGGGGAAGGTTACATGTGCCAAGGGGGGGGGGGGACCTCGGCGTTGATTCACAGCCCCCAGCTTCAGGCTCAAATCCTCGAATCCTGGGCGGCGATCTCAGCCACCACTGGTTTGCACGCCGTGTGTGGGGCGGCTGGTCAGGGGTTCGTTGGGGCTGGAGCCGGGAAGGGGGGGGGGCGTTGGCCCCAGCGTTGACTCACAGTCTTCAGAGTTGACTTACAGTCCCCAGCGTTGACTGACAGCTCCAAAGCTTCAGCGTCGACTCACAGTCCCCAAGCTTCAGGCTCAGATCTCAGATTCCTGGGCGGCGATCTCAGCCATCACTATTTCGCACGCCCCGTGGGGGGCGGCTGGTCGGGGTCGGGTTGGGGCTGGGGCCGGGAAGGGGGGGGGGGCGTTGGCCCCAGCGTTGACTCACAGTCTTCAGCGTTGACTCACAGTCCCCAGCGTTGACTCACAGTCTTCAGCGTTGACTCACAGTCCCCAGCATTGACTCACAGTCTTCAGCGTTGACTCACAGTCCCCAGCGTTGACGCACAGTCCCCAGCGTTGACTCACAGTCTTCAGCGTTAACGCACATTCGTCAGCGTTGACGCACAGTCCCCAGCGTTGACTCACAGCCCCCAAGCTTCAGGCTCAAATCCCCGAATCCTGGGCGGCGATCTCAACCACCACTATTTTGCATGCCGTGTGACCTTGGGGAAGATCCTCTCCTTTATGCTGCTTGTCAGACATGTCTCTCAGAGACCGCTGTTTGGGGTAGTCGAGCCTGCGGGAGCGGTAGTCTATCGGCCGGGAGCCGGCGGTACTCTAGTACACTTAAGTGTGCTGGAGTATCGGCGGGTGATCTCTAGTAGAAGAGTCGCCTGCTTAGCTGGAAACCCTGTGTTACTTGTTACTTGTGGGGGCAGCTGGTCGGGGTTGGGTCGGAAGCAGTGATTTTCTTTTCAAGATTTCCAATTTTATTCGCCCGCAGCCGGATTTTGCTTCGACCACGCTGACCGTTCACCTCCCGTTGACCGTAGGTCCTCGTACACAAGTAACAAGTAACACGGGGTTTCCAGCTAAGCAGGCTACTCTTTTACTAGAGACCCGCCGATACTCCAGCACACTTAAGTACTAGAGTACCGCCGGCTCCCGGCCGATAGACTACCGCTCCCGCCGGCTAGACTACCCCAAACAGCGGTCTCTGAGAGACATGTCTGGCAAGGAGCATATAGGAGAGGACCTTCCTCAGGGTCACAGTAGTGGCCTTGTGGCCAGTCAAGCCGGCAGAGCCGACTGGCGCTGACAGGAACGGTCCCCGTCTGGCAATGCATGGCTGCCCAGCTCTCATTTGCATGGGGCTCAGCCGGCGCCCCATGCCTCATGCAGGGCCAGGTCCCACCCTCGTACACAGGTCATTTGAAAGCTGTTGACGTGCTCAGTCTGGCGGGCTTGTCAGACTAACAGTCCACTGGATGGGTTGCGCTGTGTGCAAGGTCAAAGTACAGCCGGCATACAGCCGAATGGCTGTGGAGAGCCGAAAAGGAAACCACTGGTCGGAAGGGGAGGTCGCCCTTTCCAACAGTCCAACTGTTAGGAATGGGCGCTGGCACGGGTGTCCATCCTGATCCTAGCCACTGAGCGGTGCCACAACCACACGCACACACACACACACACACACAAACACACACTCGAACGCACAAATTATGCGCACACACAGGTCATGCCTGGCCACCTGGTGCTGGACCCATACGCTGGCACGGGGTCCATTCTGATTGGTGCCGCCCACTTTGGAGCACAGGTGCGTGTGTCTGCGCGTGACTGTGTTTTGTGGCAGGTGTGTGTTTTGGGTTTGGGGGGGGGGGCCTTACAAGTATTAGTTGTTAGGGCCAGATCTGGACTTGGGTCTACGTGGTGGTACTAGGACTAGAAGGTGGTCTTCGCTAGAACACATGTTGCTGCTCCTACTGTGTGACTTGGGTTTATGTGTGTGTGTGGGGGCATCCCTCCCTCCCTCCCTCCTCCCTCCCTCCCTCCTCCCTCCCTCCTCCTCCCTCCCTCCCTCCCTCCCTCCCTCTCCTCCCCTCCCTCCCTCCTCCCTCCCTCCTCCCTCCCTCCCTCCTCCCCCCTGCCTCCCTCCCTGCCTCCTCCCTCCTCCCTCCCTCCCTCCCTCCCTCCCCCACCTTCGCACTCCCGCTCTCTCCCTTCTTTCTCCTCCCCTCTCTCTCTCTCTCTCTCTCTCTCTCTCTCTCTCGTTCTCTCTCTCGTTCTCACCCCTGCACTCCTCACCTGCTCAAACAGGTCCTTGGTGCAGACATCGACATGCGCGTGATCAAGCTCGGGAAAACCGACAAGGCGACCGGCGCACACACCGACCTCTACTCCAACTTTGACCAGTACGGACTGACAGGGCGGCTCGGAGGTCTGCTGCGGCTTGACATGCACACGGCACCGCTGCGGCCGGGGCTGGAGGAGGTGTGTGTGTGTGTGTGTGTGTGTGTGTGTGTGTGTGTGTGTGTGTGTGGTCCTGGTGCCTGCTGCGACTCAACATGCACACGGCCGGGCCTGGAGGAGATTCGTATGTTAGAGGGGTGCGTGCGCCTGGCGCCTGGTTAAACCGTTCAACCGCGGCACTTCTTGCGGGCACTCAGCGCGTGGCAACTGCGTTTTTACCGGCCCTCGCACGCAGGTGTTCCATGCGATCATCGCCGACCCTCCCTACGGCGTGCGCGCGGGCGGCCGCAAGTCTGTCCACAAGGAGGTGGGAAGACAGTATAAGGGTTTATAAAGTAGGGTTTTAAGCCAGGTGTTAAGGGATTCCAGCTCATAGGCCTTGAGCTCATAGGCCTTGAGCTCATAGGCCTTGAGCTCATAGGCACTTGAGCAGATAGGCCTTGAGCAGAACCTCGTATATCCTGTGCGGTGAGCGATGCGATCTAAGCAGTCAATCCAACAAATCAGCACAACTATGCAGTCGGCCAGCTCCGCTCCTTAATACGAGCGAAAGCTGGTACACAAACACAAATACGCACACACACACACACACACACACACACACACACACACACACACACACATGGTATGCCCCTCCCCCTCCCCTCCGCTACAGGTGATGGCGACAGTATCAACCGCTGCCTCTTGCGCGCACACACACACACACACACACACACACAGATTGAGACCCGCGGCGTCCGAGAAACACGCACGGCGTCGACCTCTCCCTACTCCCTCTCTCTTTCTCTCTCTGTCTCATTCTCTTATACACACACACACATGCACAAACACACATACGCACACACACTCACACACACGCATGCACAAACACACACGCACATGTATTACCCCCCCCTCACACACACAGATTGAGATCCGCGGCGTCCGAGAAACACGCACGGCGTCGACCACTCACTACTCCCTCTGACACACAAACACACACACACACACACACACACGCCCCCCCACTCACACAAACAGATTGAGATCCGTGGCGTCCGAGAAACACGCACGGCGTCGACCTCTCCCTACTCCCTCTCTCTCTCTCTGTCTCTCCCTCACACACACACACACACATGCACAAACACACACGCACAGGTATACCCCCCCCCCCACACACAGATTGAGATCCGCGGCGTCCGAGAAACCCTCACCGCGTCGACCTCTCCCTACTCCCTCTCTCTCTCTGTCTCTCTGTCTCTCTCGCACACAACACACGCACACACATGCGCAAACACACACACACACACACACGCACACACACACTCACACACACGCACGCACGCACACACACAGATTGAGATCCGCGGCGTCCGAGAGACCCGCACCGCGTCCACCTCTCCTTACTCCCTCGGGGAGTGCTTGAGGGACCTACTTGACGCGGCCGCAAGCACGCTTGTGGTGGGAGGGCGGCTGGTCTACTTCCTCCCTTCTGTGGGTGTGGGGAGGGTGTGTGGCGAGGTGTGGGGAGGGTGTGGAATCACACTGGTTTTGTGTGTTTTCCGGTTATTAAAACCCGGAAAACACACGAAACCAGTGCTTGAGGGACTGGTTTCCGCGGCCGCACGCACGCTCGTGGTGGGAGGGCGGCTAGTCTACTTCCTGCCGTCGGTGGGTGTGGGGAGGGTGTGGAAAATGTGTGGCAAAGGTGTGGGACCGCACTGTCTTTCTTGGTAGAAAGGTAGGTCTTGGGAGTGCCTGAGGGACCTGCTTGACGCGGCCGCACGCACGCTTGTCGTGGGAGAACGTCTGGTCTACTTCCTGCCGTCGGTGGGTGTGGGGAGGGTGTGGAAAAGGTGTGGCAAAAGTGTGGGACCGCACTGTTATTTGGTAGGTCTTTGGGAGTGCTTGAGGGGCCTGCTTGACGCGGCCGCACGCACGCTCGTGGTGGGAGGGCGGCTGATCTACTTCCTGCCATTGGTGGGTGTGGGGAGGTGTGGATCACACTTCGGAGTAGAATGAGTGTGAGTTCTTGTGTGTGACTGCTTTGACGGCCACATCTGGGGGAAGGCACGCTGGTGGGTGGGGGGGGGGACTGGTCTACTTGCTGCCGTCAGTGGATGGGGGAGCCGTGCACACACACACACACACACGCACACACATAAATGCGTGCACACACACACACACACACACATGCACGCGTGTGTGCACACGCATTCGCACACGCACACACACACACACACACACACATGCGCGCGCGTGCACGCATTCACACACACACACACACACGCGTGCGCGCGTGTGCACGCATTCACACACACACACACACACACACACACACACACTCACACACACCGGCTCCTTTGAGTGGCTGCACGTCTGGCTGCACGTCTGGCTGCGACGAGGTGCATGCACACACACACACACACACACACACAAACAGGCTCCTTCCCTGAGTGGCTGCGCATCTGGTGTCGACGAGGTGCCTGCACACCCAACCCTGCAGCTGCTGTCCAACATGTGAGTGTGTGTGTGAAAGTGGGTATGTGTGTGTGAGTGTGTGTGAGTGTGTGTGTGTGGTGCCTGCACACCCAACCCTGATTCTCTCCTCTCTTCTTGTTGTCTAACAATGTCTCTCTGCATGTCTCTGCGTGCACGCACTGAGCAGTCTAGCATTCCACTTGTCACAACCTACGAAAAACGAAGGCAATCGGGCAGCCCAGAATTTTTCGGCGGAGCCCCCCCACCCGATGGGGGCTCCGCCCCCGGGTTTGGGATGTCCCGAGTGATGTTAGTGTACACGTCCCCTCAGCGCCGTCTGACCCGGTACATCGCTGCGGATGGGCTCAAAAGCTTATGTATAAATACTCAGGGGCGTGGGTGGCCTCAGTGAAAGTTGGTGCCAAGTTGCGTCCCTCGCCATCGTGAAATTTGGTCGGCGCCCCAGCGCGCCCCGCTGGCCCCCACAACGAGGGAACAGGTCCTATATGCGTATATGAAGACGCCTGCGTCGCGTTGCGACGTTGGGAAGGGCCCGGGGCGCGGGGGAGCTATTCCTCAGTGCCGCTGACTCAGCACTACCCCCGCCGTCGTGACGACGCGGCCCGCGGCCTCCTCCGCGGTCATAGAGCCACCATATGAGTCTAGTATGACATCCCGCTGCTATAGAGGCGGGTCGGGGGCGCCGGGGCGGCGACCTGGCGCCGTCTGTCACTCCCTGCCCATATGCATGCCCAGCCACCAAACTGCCTCTCCCTGTGTGCACACCCTCCTACCGTGACTCATGCATCACATGTAATGGAGTTGTTGCCCCAGGGACATCTTGGCCGCATGCATGGGCACGCCATGCGCCATGCATGCTGGCGCGCGCACTCGAGCAGCAACAGCGCGGCGCTCGCGACGCCCACGGTCACGCCACCCCGGCCACAGCGCCCCTGTGTCATAAGCTCTAGCCTGTGCAGTCGGATTGTGCCTCCCTGCCCCCGGTTGCCCTGCCAGGGGCCTGATGTGGCGCAGTTTGGGGCGGTTCACGGTGAACCGCCGGGCGGTGAACCGTCGGTTCACCACTTGCGTCGCACAGCGTCACCCAACCCCCAGTCAAAACTTCGTGTTGAAAGTATCTGCATGATGTCTGAGGGTCAGGGCGGGTCGCCTCATCCCCCAGCCGCGCACCACACAAACGCGCACACACACACCAGCTTGGTATATCTGCTCGACCCGAGCGGCCGGGGGCAGACCGTGGGTGGCAGTAGGTCCGTGGTGTATGTGTCTCTTTCTCTCTGTCTCTTCTCTCTCTCTCTCTCTCTCTCTCTCTCTCTCTCCTCTCTCTCTCTCTCTCTCTCTCTCTCTCTCTCTCTCTCTGCGCGCGGTTTGTATCATCACAGCCGGTGCGAACCAAACCCGACCCCGTGACGGCTCCGCCGTTTTTTAGCGGCGCCCCAGCGCCGCTCTCTTAACTTGTCTGGGAAGGATTCAAAATCCAGAAAATGGACGAGCCGCGAGCTCGCACTCCAAGCAGAGCTCTGGTCTGGTAGGCTGGCACGCTGCGCGGCCTTGCGGGCTCTCCTGGTAGAGCCCCCCTAGACGTGTAGTCTACCTAGGCCTTGAATCACGCCCCGGGGTTCTCCGGGCGCGCACATATAGAACCTGTAAAACCCGCGCTGGGCAGCCCCTAACCCCCCTTAAAGGTTGCGGACCTAAACCCTAAAACCTTAACCCTTAACCCTTAACCCTAAACCTAACTAGGTACTTTCCTACTTTCCGTCCTCCTACTACTTTCTCTCCTCCTTCTTTTGCTTCTCTCATCTCGTCGCATAACAATCTTGCTGCATAACGGTCTGTATCTTTATCGTGTGTGTGCACGCAGTGGGCCGCCCTGGGTGTGGTCTGTAACAATCTCTCTCCCCCTCTGTTTGTGTGCATGCGAGGTCGCAGTCTGTAACACTGCCTCTCTTTATTTCTTCCTAGCACATGACTATGCCGCTACAGTGGATGTCTAGGGACACGATCGCGTGGACCTGTGAACCCCGGCCGTGCCCCCACGGGGAGGAGTCAGATATGGGGGCCGAGTGCCCTGTCTAGGTCCAGCCCCGACTCACGAGCCCCCCACCACCAGTAGCCAGCCACCCGTCTGTAGCGCTCGGGCGTTAAACGCCGAGCAAGGTCGAATACGCTGCCTGTAGGTGCGTTGCACACGACTGTAAAATCCATCATCATCATGCCTCTCTTGTCTGGTAGGCTGGCGCGCTGCGTGGCCTTGCGGGCTCTACTAGTAGAGCTTCCCCCTAGACGTGTAGTCTAGGCCTTAACTCACGCCCAGGGGTCCTCCGGGCGGCAAAGCAGTGACTGCACACAATAGCCAACTTCAAGCAAAAACGACAAAAAAATAACAGGTCCACATCTTTCACACCATAAAAAAAAACGCAGCGCCCCGCGTCCTCTCGCTCGCCACCTAAACCGCCGATAGGCACTCGCTCTTTATACCACACAGCCTCACTCGCTCTTTACACCCAAACATTTCTTTACACCTTATTATAGCTCAGGCGTACGTGTAAAACCTGTAAAACCTCTCTTGTCTCCTGCCACATGACTATGCCTCTCTTGTATGTGCACGCAGTGAGCAACCCCTGACAGGACGCTACTCGCGCCGGCTAATCACCATGGAGAAGGCGAGTCCAATTTGCAGTGTAATTCCTTGTGTGTGTGTGTGTGTGCATGCGTGTGTGTGCGTGTGTGTGTGTGTGCGTGTGTGTGTGTGTGTGTGTGTGTGTGTGTGTGTGCACGCAGTGAGCAACCCCTGACAGGGCGCTACTCGCGACGGCTAATCATCATGGAGAAGGCGAGTCCAATTTCCAGTGTAATTCCTTGTGTATGTGTGTGTGTGCGTGCATGTGCGTGTGCGTGTGCGTGTGTGTGTGTGTGTGTGTGTGTGTGTGTGTGCACGCAGTGAGCAGCCCCTGACGGGACGCTACTCGCGGTGGCTAATCACCATGGAGAAGGCGAGTCCAATTTCCAGTGTAATTCCTTGTGTGTGTGTGTGTGCGTGCGTGTGTGTGCGTGTGCGTGTGCGTGTGTGTGTGCGTGTGTGTGTGTGTGCGTGTGTGTGTGTGTGTGTCTCCTCGGCCGACTGTCGACCGCATCCCAGACCGCCTCGCCTCCGCCGAGCAGATTCTCGGCCGCGCCCCACTGCGGCGCCCCACCACCATGCACCACAGAACCTCACATCGCCATGCCCCCCCCTTCAGCACCCTTCACTCCCACTGACACGCTCCAAACTACACAGTCCACCTATCCCCCACCTTCACCACCCCACAGTCGACTACCCGCCCACGCTCCACCCCCACATGGAGCTTGCCATCCCGTGTGCGCGCCATGCAGGCCCATGCAGGCCCATGCACCCCCGCCCCATGCGCCCTCACGCGCGCCGACCCCATGCTGGCCCTCCCTCCCCCCCCCCTCCCCCCAGCCTTTCCTCCCTTGCCCCTGCCTCCACCCCCTGCCTACCTACATCATCGCCCCATGGACTTCACAGGCCCATGGAGATGATCCGCCTCACCACCCCACACACGCCCCAGCCTCTCCTCCCTCGCCCCTGCCTCCGCCCCCTGCCTACCTACATCATCGCCCCATGGAGTTCAGAGGCCCATGGAGATGATCCGCCGCCCCATCCCTGCGCCCCTGCCTACGTTCATCATCGCCCCATCGAGTTCGTTGGCTCATAGAGATGATCCGCCGCCGCCCCCTATCCCAGGCCCGCCTACGCTCGCCCGTCGCCCCATCGAGGAGCTGATCCGACGTCCTCTAGGCCTGCCTACCCCCAACTATCGCCCCATGGAATTAATCAGCCCATGGGGGGATGATACGCCGCGATTGAGGTTGAATGAAGTTGAAAGCTGAAGTTGGTTGGCCCGAGTGGCAACCCCCCCCCCCCCCCGCCATGTGATGTACCCCTCTTAGCGCTGATTGGTCCCCCGCTGTAGAACGCCACATGTGCCTTTTGACCTCTGGAACATTGCCAGAACTTGAGTACGGGTAGTGCTGTTGCAGTCGTGTAACATTATGGAATGGAATGTGTGTGTGTGTGTGTGTGTGTGCACGCAGTGAGCAGCCCCTGACGGGACGCTACTCGCGGTGGCTAATCACCATGGAGAAGGCGAGTCCAATTTCCAGTGGGATTCCTTGTGTGTGTGTGCGTGCGTGCGTGTGCGTGTGGGCGTGCGTGTGTGTGTGTGTGTGTGTGTGTGTGTGTGTGTGCGCGCAGTGAGCAGCCCCTGACAGGCCGCTACTCGCGGCGGCTAATCACCATGGAGAAGGCGAGCGCATGTGGGCGTGGGCGTGGGCGTGGGCGTGTGTGTAGAAGGGGGGGGGGGGCGTGGGCGCAGGCGTGGGCGTGGGGAGGTGGGTCCGCACGACGCGGCAGCGGCAGCAGTAGCATTCCGCGCGGCAGCGCCGCTGCATGCCCTTGCTTCGGCCGTACCGGCCCCTTGACTGCAAGCCGAGGAAAAGGCGGGGAAGAGCCGCGAAAAGGCCAAGAAATAATTAATTGCTCAATTCTCCCCAAGAATCACGAGGCAGCGGTGGTGTTCTGCGCGGCGCACTTGCACCCATGCCCCACGCCCCATGACGTATGACCCCTCGCACTTCTCCTTCTCAACCATGCTACTCATTGTACTGGCAGGTGGCGCCGTACGACGCGGCCGCAGCGGCGGCGTTCCACACGCGCCCATGCCCCATGCCCCACGACGCAGGCCCCCTGGCGTAACGCGCACCCATGCGACTCCCTCTTAACCATGGAACTACATATGTTGGCAGGTGGCGCCGTGCGACGCGGCAGCAGCGGCGGCGTTCCGCGCAGCGCACACGCACCGATGCCCCATGCCCGATGACGTTTGCCCCCTCGCATAATGCGCACCCACGTAACTCCCTCTTAACCATGGAACTACCTATGTTGGCAGGTGGCGCCGTACAACGCGGCAGCAGCGGCGGCGTTCCACGCGGCGCACCCGGACCCGGCGCTGCCCATCGACAGGCTGCACGAGGTTGTCTACAGCCAGGGGGGCGAGGCGGGCGACGGGGCGGGCGGGGCCGCGGGGGGCGGAGGCCGGCAGCAGAGGCGGTACCGCGGGAAGCAGGTATGACGGGCGGCTGGCGCTTTGGTGTCATAGGGCAGCCCCCGGCACGTGGTAGGCGCAGCCGAAGCAAGGCGTGATTGACGAGCAGGCGTGATGAGGTGGTGAGCAGGCGCAGCCGAAGCCTGGGTAGGCATGCAGCAGAGGCGGAACCGCGGGAAGCAGGCGCGGCAGTGTCAAAGGACAGCCCTTGCGACACGTGGTGGGCAGGCGCAGCGGAAGCAAGGCGCGATTGATGAGCGTGATGAGGTGGGCGTGGCGAGGTGGGCGTGGTGCGCAGCAGGCACAGCCAGATCCTGGGTGATGAGTAGGCGTGCAGCAGAGGCGGTACCGCGGGAAGCAGGTATGACGGGCAGCAGGCGCTGTGGTGTAACAGGACTGCCCCCGGCACGTGGTAGCCGCAGCCGAAGCAAGGCGGGATTGATGAGCGTGATGTTGTTGAGCGTGTTGCGAATGAGCGTGGTGTGGTGGGCATGGGTGAGCAGGCGCTGCCGAAGCCTGGGTAATTCATCCACTGAAGTGCAGTACAAGCATTGGTGCTGCGGGAGGCAGTCGTGGTCTCACACAGCCCCTGCGACACGCGGGACAGCCCCTACGACACGCGGGACAGCCCCTGCGACACGCGGCGGACAGGCGCAGCTGAAGCGGGCGTGATGAGGCAGGCTCTGATGATGAGTCGGCGTGAGTAGGTAGGCTTTGGAAACAGGGCGCAGCTGAAGCAAGGTGTGGCGGCAGCAAGCCAGGCGATGCGGTGTTTCAGGACCCAGTCCCTGTTTGGACCAGTCGTTCATGATGCACCGTATTCAGCGCACCTCAACACCACCGTATTCGTTTAGGGTCAAGGGTTAAGGCGTTAAGCTAAGCGTGTTCGGCAGCGTATTCGGCGTTGCTCGGCATACAGCCAGCACCCGAGCACTCTACCAACCTGGGTGGCTGGCCTCTGGGTGGCTGGCTACGGTCGGCAGGGGGGGGAGGGGGTACTCGCCTGTGTTAATAACGCAGCTGGTGCAGCCCGCGAGCGCTGCGACGGCGATGCGCTGCTGTCATCTGATGTTGCATACTGGCATGGACATCCTCCTTACTTGCCCTTGTGCTCTGACTTCCAGTGCCACAGAAGGATCAATCAGAGAGGCAGGTATCAGGTAACGGCTGCTTGTTTCGTGCACCACGAGCCTTCTGTGTTGCTGCAAGGTGTGCTCACACTGCCAGCACAAGGAGTCAAGGGAGCAGCCTCATGCCACAGCAACATATCCATCCAGCAGAATACCCTTGATCCTAGAAAGAACAGCAACCGTGAGCAACACCCCTCACCGTCAATAGAAATAAAATATCAGTATCAAGCTGCGACGCACGTGGGCCGCCGCATGTGATAGATAGTGTGTGGCATCCGAACCCGTGGCCATACATAGTCGCCGCCACACATGCCAGGCTTAACTCATCCCGCTCCTCTCTTCTTGCACGGCCGCCTGAGGCACCAAGGTGCGTCCTTTGCAGCGGAGTTGGCAGTCCCACGGACCGGCTTTTGATTTTGTGCATTTGACCCGCAGGGACTCAACCATGGCGACGCTCGAGGAGCAGGTCACCGCCCTCGACTACTCTGTTGCTGGGCTCACAGATGCGAACTACAACCTCACTGAGGGCGTGAATGCGATGCTGCTGGTGAGTTTCGAGGCGTAGGGTGCTCCTGGGTCGCGACACTCTCTGTGTTATGTCCCTGCTGCTGAGTTATTCGCCTCCCATGCCTGCAGGTGCTGTGCGGAGCCCTGGTGTTCCTCATGCATGCTGGCTTCGCGATGGTGGGTGGCGACTGAGGGGGAGGCGCATGTGGTTCGTCCATTGGCCTGTGTGCAGTCCATGGCCTGTTTGCAGCTGCGTGGAGCCATGGAATCGACTATGGGGCGTAGGACAAGTCGCACGTGCATGGAGGCGATTATGCCGCGCACGTGATTTCTGTTGTGACGCATGGGATCGACACCCCACGTCCCCCCGTGCCTCTGCAGCTCTGCGCCGGCGCAATCCGCTCCAAGAACACGATGAACATCCTGCTGATGACGATTCTGGACGCAGCGGTGTCTGCCCTTGCGTTTTACCTCGTCGGGTGCGTCTGGTCTGATAGCTCTCTCTCGAGCTTTCCAATCCTGTTTGACCTCAGTCGTCTGACCTGCACGATGCGCCAGCGCACGTGCCGCACGCCTGCGCCAACGCACGTGCTCGCATCGAAACCGACCAAACCCTACCAGTGGTGGCTGCTGCGCGCGCATGGGCGGAACCTGGGTCTCCCTCCCCCCTCTTCTTCACCGCCCTCCTCCCCCCACTGTGCGTGCGTGCCCCTCTCCCCCCCCCCTCCCCTCGCCCCCCACGCGGCAATCATGAGTGACTGGCCATCCTCATGGCTTCCTGGCCGCTTGCTGGCACACGCCCTCCTGTCTTAACTTGCGCGCGCGCGCGGATGGGCGTTTTGCTCGTGTCCCCGCCCCCTCTTGCCCCCCCCCCCCTCCTCTGCCGGCCATGGCTACCCCCATGGCTCTCCTGCCGCCTCAACACACACGCCCCTGTCATTACCTCACACAGGTGTGTGTTTGCTGGCGCCCTCAGGCTGAGCTCCCCCCCCTCTTCCCCCTTCCCCGCTTGCGTGCATGCCCCCCCCCCCCCCCTTCCCTCTTCGCTCATTGCATGCGTGCCCCCCCCCCCTCATTGCACGCACACACCCATCCCCGGCTGCCCACCGACACGCCCCCCCCCCCTTGCCCCTCGTCTGCCAGTCCTGACGCAATACGCACAGGTGTGCGGTTGCTGGCGCCCTCAGGCCCAGTCCTCCCTTTTCCCCCTTGCCCCATTGCGTGCGTGCCCCCGCCCCTCTTCGCGTGCACACACCTATCTCCGGCTCCCCCCCCCCGCGCACACACCCCTTGCCCCCCCTCACGCACACAGGTGCGCGTTTGCCGGGCGCCCCCAGGTCGAGTCCCCCCTCTTCCCCCTTCCCTCCTTCCATGCGTGCCCCTCCCCCCCATCGCGTGCACACACCCATCCCCAGCTCCCCCCCGCGCACACCCCTCGCCCCCCCCCCCCCCATGTCCTCTCACTCCCCCGCGCTGGTGGGCGTTTGCTGGGCGCCCTCAGGCCGAGTCCCCCCCCTCTTCCCACTTCCCCCCTTCCGTGCATGCCCCCCCCCCCTTCCAACTTCCTCCTTGCGTGCGTGGCCCCCTCCCCCCCCCCATCGCGTGCACACACCCGTCCCCGGCTGCTCACGACCCCCCCCCCCCTCTTGCTCCCCCTCTGCCAGTCCTCATCCAATACGCGCAGGTGGGCGGGTATTGGCGCCATGAAGCCGTGCCCCCTCCCCCTCTTCTACCCCCTCCCCCCTCATCGCGTGCCTCCCCCCCATCCCTGGCTGACACCTCACTCCCCCCCCCTGCCATGCTCCACGCATGCACAGAGGTGGGCGTTAGTGGTGCCCCTGCCCCCTCTCTTCTCCCCCCCCCCCCCGCCCTCCCTCGCTTCTCTCTCCCCCCCTCCTCCCTCGCTTCTCCCTCTCTTCTCCCCCACCCCTAATGCAGCCCCCACCCCCTATCCCTGGCTCACTCCCCCCTCGCACACACGTCCTCTCTCACACCCTCAGGTGGGTGTTTGCGTACGGCGTCGGAGCCCCCCCCCCCCTTCCTCCCCTTTCCCTCTTCGCTCCCCCCCACGTGCTTCACCCCGACCCCACACCAGCCGTAGCTATCTTCGACTGACCCCCCACTCGTCCCCCCATGTCCTCCCTCCCTTAGGTGGGCGTTTGCATACGGCGGCGGTGGCGGCGTCAACGCCAACCCCAGCCCCGCCGCCAACGGCTTCATCGGCACCAACATGTTCGCCCTGAGCTCGTTCAAGAATGACTGGTTCGCCAACAACGTCGCGCCCGACGGCGGCTACTCCGTGCACTGGCAGGACTGGTTCTTCCAGTGGGCGTTCGCCGCGACCGCGACCACGATCCCCGCCGGCTGTGTCGCCGAGCGCTTCAACTTCAACGCCTACCTCGGCTACTCGTTCTTCATCTCGGCGTGGGTCTACCCTGTCATCGTGCACTGGGTGTGGTCGTCCCCCGGCTGGCTCGGCTACTGGAGGTCGGAGGATTTCGGCCGCCCGCTCTTCGGCGCCGGCTTCATCGACTTTGCCGGCTCTGCGGTCGTGCACATGACTGGCGGCTTCTCCGGCATGTGGGGCGCGATCCTCGTCGGCCCCCGCATGGGGCGCTTCGACTCCAACGGCAACCCGGTCGACATGCCCGGCCACTCGGCGACGCTCGTCGTGCTCGGCACCTGCCTCCTGTGGTTCGGCTGGTGCGTCTGTTAGTGTGTGTGTGTGCTTCCGGCGGTGTGTGTGTGTGCGTGTGCTTCAGGCGGTGTGTGTGTGTGTGCTTCAGGTGGCGTGTGTGGGGAGGGCGCTACAACACTTTCACTGCGACCCCCTGCCCCCCCTGTGATAGGTACGGCTTCAACCCCGGCTCCGTCCTCGTCATCAACACGTACACAGCCGCGACCGTCATGGGCCGCGCCGCGGTGTGCACCACGCTCTCGGGCGCCGCTGGCGGCATTACCGCGCTCGTCCTAACCTTTATCCGCCACAAGGCGTGGGACCTGATCGCGGTGTGCAACGGCGTGCTCGTCGGCTTCGTGTCGATCACCGCCGGCGCGCACGTGCTCGAGCCGTGGGCCGCGATCATCGGCGGCGGCCTCGGCGCGTGCGTGTTTGAGGCGTCGTGCTGGCTGTGGCTCAAGCTCAAGATCGACGACCCGCTCAGCGCGTCCCCGATGCACGGCGTCGTCGGCATGTGGGCGTGCATCTGGACCGGCTGCATGGCCAAGCAGGAGTACGTGATGCAGGCGTACGGCTACGAGCGCGGCTACGGCCTGTTCTACCCCGGCGGCGGCGGCCGCGTGTTTGCGAGCCAGATCATCGGCGTCCTCGTCATCTTTGCGTGGATCACCGGCATGATGGTGCCGTTCTTCTACATCTTCAAGATGCTCGGCATGCTGCGCATCAGCGCCGAGGAGGAGCAGGCCGGCCTCGATGTCTCCAAGCACGGCGGGTCCGCCTACAACGTCGAGGACGGGAAGCAGAAGTCCGGCAACGGCCACAGCAACGGCACCGGAGGGGAGCCCATGGTGGGTCGGGCCGCGCGGAAGCGGGCCAATGTGGAGCTGGCTAAGAAACCAACGCCGACTAAACAACCGACGCTCGAGGGCTCTGATTCGTTGCTGTCAGACGCACCGCCATGCAGCGCGGGGGGTGCTGTATAGCACTAGTCGCTGCACGCCTCGAAACCATAGCACAGTCGCTGCACACACCATAGCACAGTCGCTGCACACCGTAGCACAGTTGCTGCACACACCATAGCACAGTCGCTGCATACCTCGAAACCTCAACTGACCCCCTCCTCCCTCCCCCTCGCGCGCGCAGGGCCTGTGATGGATGACGCACCCGAGCGCCGACCCCCGAGCGCCCTACCCCTGATCTTCTTGATGCCCCTGAGTTGCTGGTGCTCTCCGTGAATCTCGCCCTCAGTGACTCTGCACGTCGGAAGAGTTGGCGCAGCGCGACCGGCGGCGGATGGGCCATAAGCCACCGTGACACCCTGCACCAGCTCAGCTGTGGCAGGGCGTCCACGTGCGGCTGTGGAGAGCAGCGACACACGCGCACTGATGTACAATAAAAAAAACGCACAGCACACACACACACACATGAGGTGCCGGCCGGTGATGACGCCGGACGCATGATGCACACTTTCCAATGAATGTTGCACGACAAAACCGACACAACAATAAGCGCTGTAAAGGGGCTCCGTTGAGATCAGCATTCTCTGCACCGCGTCTGCGTGCCCCGTCTCTCAGTTTCGCCATGCTCGGTCGTGTTCCAGCCTTGCCGTAGTGCAGCGCTGTGCAAGGAGGGAGGGCCATATCCGTACGCATTGCGATGCACAACGCTGACGCGTCCTGTTGTTGTGCTCTCGCTCCTGCAGACAAACGCCCCGCTTCCTGTGGCACGAGCAGCGCACTAGTGCAGTGGAGGGAGACGAAGGGACGGAACGAAAACAGCGGGGGTCATGTGTGGGTCGGCGTGTGCACCTCACGCCCCCCTGCGCGGTCTGACCCTTAGGGAGACCGTGGGAGCTTCTACTGTGCAGCTTCTGCGTTAGGTGAGGCATGGAGGCAAGGCAATCCTGAGTAACTGTACTAGGTAGGGTAACTGTACCTGGTGGCTGCTAGCTGCCTGCCTGCCTGCCTGCCCACCCTGCCTGCCTCCCTGCCTGTCTGCCTGCCCGCCTGCCGACCCTGTCTGCCGACCCTGCCCGCCCGCCCCCGCCCACCCGCCCGCCTGCCTGCTAACCCCAGTTTCGTCGCCGGAGAGCCAGTGAGACGCACACGCAGGGGGCACTATGCTGATTGCGGCGTAGGCCTGTCAGGCTGGCATGCTGCGTGGCCTTGCGAGCTCTCCTAGTCGAGCCCCCCTAGACGTGAGGTCGAGCCTCCCTAGGCCTTAACTCACGCCCTGGGGTCCTCCCGGCGCGCACGTATGCAGGGCACCCGGCGCACGAAAGCATGTCTGGGTGGTAGCCTTGTTGCAGCGTGGGGTGTTGTTGGGGCCAGGCCAAGCACCCGCGAGGGCAGGGGGCAAGCGCAGCGGTTGATTGTGTCGGTTGGGTGGGTGGGTGGGTGGGTGGGCTGCAACCACTGAGCGACAGAGACTAAGTGTGTGGGGTGGTGGCGGTGGTGGCGGTGTGTGTCGATGCGGTGTTGTGTGTGTGTGCGCGCGTGTGTGTGTGTGTGTGTGTCTGTGCGTGTGTGTGTGTGTGTGGGCGTGTGTGTGTGTGTGCGTGTGTTTGCATGTGTGTGCATCTGCGTGTGTGTGACGCTGGGCATGGTACATGGTCGCGTGCATGGAGCGACAAAACGCCTCGCACAGAGCAGCCCGGCCCCCACCTTGATCCACCTTGTGCCGGTGAGGTTGACCTTGCGCGCAATGGTGGTGGCGTGCTGCTGCGTGCGTGTGCGGTTCTCCTGGTCGCGCAGCACAGCGCCCAGGTCTGATGACACGCCCGAGTAGTAGTAGAAAGGATGCCGAGCGCAGTGGAAAGGACGCCGAGCGCAGCACCTGCCCTCCGGCCAGCCACAGGCTCCACCACCACCGGGCATATGCATGGAGCACAATGGCTGCAATGCAGGGGTTGTCTGGCGGATGCACCTACCTGCTCTGTCTGGTGCTGCTGCATCTGCTGTGGCCATGCCTGCTGCTGTGTCCCTGGTTGCGTGTCCCCTTGGAGCGCCTCAAACCTTCCAACAAGGCACACGCGCTATGCCGCTTCTGGAACCGCCAAGGTGCCCGCCTGCAGGCTGCGGAGGACAACGCTGCTGCGAGTGCTGCCACCCTGGATGGACCCTGGATGGAGTGCTGCTAGGAGTGCCGCATTCACGTATGGCGCGACTCCCGCAGGCCTTGAAAGAGGCCCTGTCACACTGCAAGACCGACCTACACATATAATGTATAAATAAGGCCTTGGCATGACCTTGAAAAAGACGAGGGGAATGTCCACCCAGCTCACCGCACGCACGCGCATCGGCCCCCCAACTTCCGTTCCACACCCGCGTCATGGAGTGGTGATGTGGACAGTCTCCCCACAACCAACAAGCATACGAAGCCTTGCACACACCACTTACATTGCCATGACAGAGGCCGAAGTCGAGGCAATTGCTGCGAGTGCAATTGCGACTGAAAAAGCCCATGCGGTCCTCTTCTCCCTGGACCTGTGGCTCGAGCTGTGGCGCTGGCCGGAATGCGACAGCAAGGCTGCCCTGTGCGGTGTGAGAATCGCCATGCGGCGGCAGGTTGATGGGTCGATCAAGGTGGTTGCCAGCCCCGCATGCGGCTTCTCCCCCGATGCGCTCACCACCGCGCTGCTGTTGTGGCCTCGCGCCACCCACCTCACCCTGCTGGCCGTGTGCGACCCCGCCGATCTGGCACCGCCGGCCACGACGGCGCTGGCACGCCTGACGAGCCTCACCGTGCGCCAGGTGGGGAGGAGGGGCACGCCATGCGTCGCATGGGCGCGTCGCATGGGCGCGTTGCATGGGCGCTTGCTGGCTGGCATGCTGGCTGGCATGCTCTCTGTCTGCACGCCGCTCCCTCGCATGCACAGGCAGCTCGGGCACAACGTGCATGCCAGCTATCCATGCCTCCACTGACCAACCACCATGCGCAACGCAGGCCCCACGAGCTGTCGCAGGCGTGGCGCGGCCGTGGGACATGCTGACCACGACGCTCAGCAGCGGCGTGGCAGCGACGCTCCGAGTGATCGACCTCAGCGGCTGCATCGATCTGCGCTCCATCGAACTCGTGCGCAGCTGTGCGCAGCTCCGGAGCCTGTGGATGCCCGGATGCGTGAGCGTGTTGGATCTGTCGCCGCTCGGAGCTTGCAGCGAGACACTCGAGGAGCTGTGGATGGCTGGCGACGTTCGAGTTCGCAGCCTGGCTCCCCTGGCAGCATGCGCCAAGCTCCGCAAGCTCGACCTGCCTGACTGCGATGAGCTGCACGATCTCGTGGAAGGCCTGCAGCTGAGATGCTCCCAGCTGGCAGCGCCGTCGACAGTTGAGCTCGAAGGCCTGGTGCACGAGCTGCAGCACAGCCTGCCGGCCGACATGCAGGCGCGTGCGGCACACGCTCTGGCAAGTATGATCCATCATGGGGGGCTGGAAGCTCGGAATGCTGTCGCCGCCGCCGGTGCTATTCCGGCTCTGGTGCGGCTCCTGGATCCCAAGTCGACAGCATACGTGCAGACGGCAGCAGCACGGGCACTGGGCAAACTGGCTTTCAACCATACTCTGAACCGGGCCATCATTTCTGCCGCTGGTGCCATTCCGACTCTGGTGCAGCTGCTAGGTCCCGAGTTGTCGGCAGATGTGCAGTATACAGCAGCAGGTGCACTGCGCGATCTGTCTGCCGGCCATGCTCAGAACCAGGCAGCCATCACCGGCTCTGGTGCGGCTGCTGGGGCCCGAATCGACGGCACGTGTACACAAATCAGCAGCAGGTGCACTGGGCTACCTGGCTTGCAACCATGCTCAGAACCAGGCCGCTGTTACTTCCGCTGGCGCCATTCCGGCTCTCGTGCGGCTGCTGGGTCCCGAGTCGACAGTAGGTGTGCAGGCATCAGCAGTAGGTGCACTGTGCAATCTGTCAGCCAACCATGCTGAGAACAAGGCCACAATCTCATCTGCTGGTGGCATTCCGGCTCTCATGCAGCTGCTGAGGCCGGACATGTCGGCACGTGTGCAGGAGCAAGCTGCGCGTGCACTGCGCTGTCTGGGGGTCAGCGTTGTCTGAGCGGCACACATGGCGCCTGGTGCATAGACATCACATGTGTGCGGCTTGGGCTTGGCATGCAGTTTTTCAGCTATTACATGTACGCGCCCGGAGAATCCCAGGGCGTGAGCTAAGGCCTAGACTACACGTCAAGGGGAGCTGCGTGCAAGCAGGCATTGGTGCAAAGCTGCGTGCCACCACCCCGTTGGTCAGGCAGCAACGTCGGTAGTTGGCCGTACACGCACGGCAGCGCACCGCACGCACAGGGCGGCTGCGTGTGCGTGCGTGATGCCCGCTGTGCGGGGAGCTGCTGCTGCATGGCTGCTTCTTGCACTAGTGGGTGGGGTGCTGGAGGGTGAGGGGGGGAGATACGAGTCGGTGCATCCGAAGGAAGGAGAGAGACAGCTGCACTGGGGGGAATGACACCTGAGCGGCGCATGGGTATGCCGTTTGTTGCCACGTGCTCTGCTAGTCCCCTGCTTGCGGCCCTTCGTGGCATTGTCATTAAGGATATGCAGAGCGCCAGCACACTGTTCAGCGGCAAACGATGAGTAGAGGCATGCGCAGGGCAGTGCGGCGTTGGAGTACGGATGGGGGGCAGTAGCAGAAGGGAAAGTGATAAGCGGTGTCAAGCAGCGCCACTACCGGCAGCCAAGTGGATCGCACTCCCACGTCGTGATGCAGCGGGTATTTTGACCGGTCCTGACTTGGCAGCTTGTCGTGGCCTCAGAAGATGCGCGCGCCGAGGGGGGCGGGGTCGTCGCCCGTGTCGCCCCCTAGTCCCGATGACCCGGGGCGGTCCGCCACCAGCACGCCAAGCGTGTCTGGAGTCGGGCGGAAGATCACGCACGCGTCGAGCACTCCCTTGGTCTCAAACACGGGCAGGTGGAGCACTGGGGCGCAGCCGGGGGCGAGGTCCAGCGAGAAGGGGAAGCTGGCCCAGTTCGTGACCGCAGCCATGTTGCACTGTGCGCGTGCATCGGGGGGGGGGGGGGGGGCAGGGAGCAGCAGCAGGTTCAGTAGGGACGACAACTTTAAAGTCATGCATGCGTAGATCATGTGTATGAAAGGCAATCCCGCACGCGGGGAGCAGCGAACGAGGCCGTTTCGCGATTTTGGTGTGGCCGGTTTGTGGCTGGAGGTTCACTGGGGGAGGCCTTTCTCTCTCTCTCTTACCCTGTCTCTCTTTTTCCCTGTTCCCCTCTTTGTCTCTTTGTCTCCTTCCATCTTTCTCTCTTTCTCTCTTTGCCTCTTTATTTCTTCATATCTTTCGCTCTTGAAAGACCGAGGGAATTTCTCCCTTTCTCTCTTCCTCTCTTCCTCTCTTCCTCTCTCTGCCATCCTTCCCAATACTCCTCTCCACAGACCCAACACACCTACAGCGAGGATTTGCCCGATCCCTGGACAGTGCCTGGCAGTGGCGAAACCAGCGCACCACCCAATCACCCAACGGACACGCACACCCACCCACAAACACAGACACAATACTGCTGTAGCAAAACACGCACCGCCAAGTTTTGAGCGATCCCAGGACAGGGCCTGGCAGTGGCGAAACCAGCCAACCACCCAGCCACCCAACGGACACGCGCACACACCCACAAGCAGACACAATGTGCTGTAGTAAAACACGCACCGCGAGGTTTTGCGCCATCCCTTGGCAGGGCCTGACAGTGGCGAATCCACCCACCCAACGCACACGCGCACAAACCCACACAGACAGACACAATCCTGTAAAATCATGATGATGATACAGACACACACACACGCCCAGCATGCCCACCGCGAGGATTTGCCCGATCCCTGGGCAGGGCCTGGTAGTGGCAAAACCAGCCAACCAACCACACGCCCAACGCACCTACCGCGAGGTTTTGCGCGATCCCTGGGCAAGGCCTGCCGGTGGCGAAACCGCTCAGCAGCGGCGCGCGGATGCCGCCGGCGCTCGCAAACATGTCTGGGTGGTAGTGGACCTCGCCTGGGGCAGGGTGCGTTTGTGAGTTTGTGTGCTTTGTGTGTGCAGGTGTGTGCAGGTGTTGTGACTGGGCACCAAAACCAAAACCTTAGCCACTGGGCCTTCAATCGGAGAGAGCCGGGTGTGGGCTCCCGCTCTACCCTCTAACCAGAGAGGGACTTAGAAGGTCGGATCTCGAGATGTCAGACCACTGGCTGGTCCTGACATATAGCACCCTTGATTCGTAATCCTTACTTGACATGCACAAGGGGCTGTTACAGGTGTGGGTGGGTGTGAGGTGTAGATAGGTGGGTGCTGCACACATCCGTGTCGTCCCTCACAATTTTCCTTCTTTCCCCCCCCTCCCCCTCTCTCTCCCTCTCCCTCTCCCTCTCGTTCTCGCTCTCGCCCTCCCTCTCCCTCTCCCTCGTTTTTGCCGTCTCTCTCTCCCTCTCCCTCTCCCTGCCTCCCTCTCCCTCCCTCTCCCTCTCCCTGCCTCCCTCTCCCTTTCCCTGCCTCCCTCTCCCTCTCCCTCTCCTTTTTTGCCGTCTCCCTCTCCCTCTCCCTCTCCCTGCCTCCCTCTCCCTCCCTCCTCTCTCTCTCTCTCTCCTCTCTGCCTCCTCTCCCTCTCCTCTCCCTTCCCTCTCCCTCTCCCTCTCCCTCTCCCTCTCCCTCTCCCTCTCCCTGCTCTCCCTCTCCCTCCCTCTCCCTCTCCCTGCCTCCCTCTCCCTCTCCCTCTCCCTCTCCCTCTCCTTATTTTTTGCCGTCTCCCTCTCCCTCTCCCTGCCTCCCTCCCTCTCCCTCTCCCTGCCTCCCTCTCCCTCTCCCTTTCCCTGCCTCCCTCTCCCTCTCTCTCTCCCTCTCCCTCTCCCTCTCCTCTGTCTCCCTCTCAGTCTCACCCTCATAGTTGCCTGCATTCGCGGCGGTCACGCCACCCAGGCGGCCGCGGAAGTTGACGAGCATCAAGCCTGCATCAGAGCATGCACGGGGTGTGTGGGGGTGGGGAATGTGTGGGGGGGAGTGGGGGGGAGTGGCCCTACCACAGCCACATATCTGATCCGCGCAAGTGAATGCGGTCAAAACGCCTGAGGCGGTCAGGGGTGCGCCTCGGGCGGTGGTTGGCGCCTGAGGCGGTCGGGATAACGCCTAAGGCGGCGCCTGAGGCGATCAGGGGTGCGCCTGAGGCGCCGCCTGAGGCGGTCGGAGCGCCTGGGGCGCCGCCTGATCTGCACAAGTAAATGCGCCGCCTCAGGCGTAGGGAATGTGGTAGGGGGGCGTAGGGGAGGAGATTGGGTATGGGGCAAGTGGAGGCAGGGGCGTGTGTGTGTGCGCGTGCGTGCGTGGTCGGCTGTACAGTCCTAGGGACCTATGCTTGCTTATAAGACAGGGGCCCCTCAATGTGTGTGTGTGTGTGTGTGTGTGCTGGGAGGCAGCAAAGGGCCCATGCCCACGGCAACTCGACCTGCATCTTGAGGATACATAGCTAGCTGCTGCTGCTGCTGCTGCTGCTGCTGATGATGATGGACTTTACAGTCGCATGTGACGCATCCACAGGCACCATATTCGACCTTGCTCGGCGTACAGCGCCCGAGCACTACAGACGGGTGGCTGGCTACCGGTGGTGGGGGGCTGGTGGTTTGGGGCTGGACCTAGACAGGGCACTCGGCCCCCAGTCCTGCCTTCCTCCCCGTGGGGGCGTGCCAGGGTTTGCAGGCCCGCGGGATCGTGTCCCCTATCTGATCATGACCAACCTGGCGGCCAAGGCCAGGTCAGGTCACTAAGACCAAAACCCTCAACTCACCATTGTCACAGCCCCCCCCCCCATGACGTGAGCACTGTATTCATCGATGACGCACACACACACACACACACACACAAATACACACACACACACACACACACACACACAAACAGACACAAACACGCATGCCCCGCACTCCCCTCCCAGCCCCCATCAGCCGCGCCGTAATCGTATCCACACACACACACACACACACATGCACGCACACACACACACACACACAAACAGACACAAACACGCATGCCCCGCACTCCCCTCCCAGCCCCCATCAACCGCATCGTAATCGTATCCACCGCGCGCCAGAAGCCACGATGTGGGCACGTCATTCTTTGGCACAAATGGTGCAGACACAAATACACACACACGAATGCGCGCACACACACGCACATATGCACACCAAAAACACACAGACTCGCCCGCCCCTCCCCCATCAGCCGCACCGTAGTCGTATCCATCTCGCGCCAGAAACCACGACGTGAGCATGCCATTCGTCAAAACAAATGGCGTAGACACAAACACACACAAGCACGCACACACGCAGCCGCCTCCCACGCACCCGCACCCGCACCCACACATACGCACGCCAAACATACACACATACCCCCCCCCCTCGCCCCTTGTCCCACCGTAGTCGTATCCACCGCGCGCCAGAAACCACGACGTGAGCACGTCATTCGTCGAAACAAATGGCACGCCGGGGGCGGCCTTCGGGTCGTGCGCCGCTTTCTGCGCCGTGTGTGTGTGTGTGTGTGTGTGTGTGTGTGAGTGTGTGTGTGTGTGTGTGTGTGTGTGTGTGTGCGAGTGGGAGATTTTACAGTCCGTCGGACACCTTTGATGGTCAACAAACCGCGCCTGGATCGACAGCCGTCTGTCTCGGCGCGTCAACTGGTACACACTCAGTTTGAAGTCTAACTGATTTCTTCAAGCATGACCCACATGCACACACCTGGCCCTCCAACCACGCAGCATCAACATGCCACGCCCGGAACGAGACCTTGTATGCATGCGCGCGTGCGCATGCATGTGCGTGTGCGTGTGTGTGTGTGTGTGCGCACGCACCCGTGTGTTTAGTGCGTGCGCATACGATGCCGCACGCACCTGCGCCTCCACCCACGCAGCGTCGACGTACCACGCCCGGACCGAACCCTTGTTCAACCAGCCAGCCACCCACCAACACACCTAGCCACCTCAGCACCCGGCCACCCACTCACCCACCCACCTAGCCACCTAGCCACCTGGCAACCTAGCCACCTAGCCACCCCCCTACCCACCCACCACTCACCCCCCCGGCACACACACCTGCATATATAGCTAGCCACCTAGCCACCTTCCTACCCACCTACCACTCACCCCCCCGCCACACACACCTGCATATAGCTAGCCACATAGCCACCCGCCTTCCCCCCCCACCACGCATCCCCCCACACAAACCTGCGCCTCAACCCACGCAGCGTCAACGCACCACGTACGGATCAAAACTTTGTGTGCGTGCGTGCACGTGCATGTGTGCGTGTGTGCATGCATGTGTGTGCATGTGTGTGTGTGTGTGTGTGTGCGTGTGTGCGTGTGCGTGTGTGCGTGCATGGGCTGAAAGCCTTACATGGCCCTCCACCCACGCGGCGTCAACATACCACGCACGGACCGAAACCTTGCTCACCTTGCCACCTGACAACCAAAGCACCTAACCACCTACCCACCAAGCCACCCACCCACCTAGCCATCTACCCACCCACCCACCTAGCCACCTAGCCACCCACCCAACAACACGTAGCCACACACACCCCCTACGCACACACCTGCCTATAGCTAGCCACCTAGCCACCCGCCTACCCACCTAGCCACCCCACGCACCCCCACACACCTGCGCCTCCACCCACGCAGCATCAACGTACCACGCCCGGACCGAGACCTTTTGTGCATGCGCGCATGTGCATGTGTGCGCGTGTGTGCGTGCATGTGCGTTGTGTGTGTGTGAGTGTGCGTGCGTGTGTGTGTGCATGGGCTGAAAGCCTTACCTGCGCCTCCACCCACGCGGCGTCAACATACCACGCCCGGACTGAAACCTTGCTCACAAGGCCCAACGGGGCAATTACCCAACTACCTACACACCCACCCACCAATACACCTAGCCACCTAGCCACCCGCCTACCTCCCCCCCACTCACCCCCCCCACACACACACCTGCGCCTCCACCCACGCGGCATCAACGTACCACGCCCGGATCGAAACCTTGCTCACGAGGCCCAGCGGGGCACGCACGAGAAGTTTGGCGAGGATGCCGATGAACACGGACGTGCGCGCCTGTGCGTGTGTGTGTGTGTACGTGTGTGTGTGTGTGTGATTGTGTGTGTGTGCATGTGTGTCTTTTGTGTGTGTGTGTGTGTGCGTGTGTGTGTGTGTGTTGCCGGGGCGTGCTTTATCACAGGCAAGAACCGTAATTCAGGTTGCCCGTGAGGTGGGAACTGTAACGAATACCTCTCTCGCTATGTGTGTGTGTGGTGGGCAGCAGCAGCTTCTTCCAGCTTCCCAGGCAGCTTCTACCAGCTTCACAGACAGCTTCTGAGGCAGCTTCCTGGCACCTTCCTGAACCACCTTCCACTTAACGACCCACAGCAGCCGACAGTGAAGCGCCAAAGCCCTCCACGCGGGCAGCTTCTACCAGCTTCCCAGGCAGCTTCCTGGCACCTTCTCAACCCACCTTCCACTTGACCTCTTGACCCACAGCAGCTGACAGCGCAGCGCCAAAGCCCCTCATGCGGGCAGCTTCTACCAGCTTCCCAGGCACCTTCCCAGCACCTTCCCAGCACCTGCTCGGCACCTTCCTGACCCACCTTCCACTTGACGACCTCTTGACCCACAGCCGCTGACAGCGCAGCACCGAAGCCCTCCACGCGGGTGGCCTCCAGCACAGGGGGCGCCTGCGACCGGGAAGGACATGGTGTGAGTGGTGTACCCTAAGACCCACCATCAGCACCATAACCCTCAACCTGCCCTCAACCCCCAACCCAAGTACTTACTACATGCCTACTACATGCGATTGTATGTGGTGCAAAGTAGGGTACTTAAATACGTACCGGGTTCTTGACCGGGTTCTTAAATAAGTACCCGTGGTACACAAATGCTATAAGCCTCAACCCCTCAACCTTGCCCTCAACCCCTCAACCCCAGAACCCCCAACCAACCTTCTTCCCAAGTCCGTCAAGAAGACCATAGTGCGTTGCGCCATCGCCCCCAACCACAAGCCTTAAAGCACTCAACCCTAAAACCCACCATCCCCTGCACCCTTAACCTCGTACTCTAACCCCCAACCAACCTCCTCGCCTAGGCCGTCAAGCAGGAGTAGCAGCCATTGCCCTAAAATCCTAAGCCGTCAAGCAGGAGTAGCAGCCATTGCCCTAAAACCCTGAGCCCCAACGCCCTAAAGCCCTAAATCCTAAACCCATCAACCTTAAAACCCCTAAACCCTACAATAACCCCCAACCAACCTCCTTCCTGAGTCCGTTCAGCAGAGCATAGTTCGTCGCCCTCAACCACAGAAGCCCTAACGCCCTAAAGCCCCAAACCCTGAAACCCCTAAACCTGCCCTTAACCCCAGAACCCCTACTAAACCCCGGAAACACAGAACCCCCAACCAACCTCCTTCCCAAGTCCGTTCAGCAGAGCATAGTACGTCGCGCCGTCGCCCTCAACCACAAAAGCCCTAACGCCCTAAAGCCCTCAACCCGAAACCATGAACCCTGAAACCCCCTAAACCAGCCATCTCATTAAGGTGCTCGGGCCATACGCGCCGAGCATGGTCTTATATACGCCTTGGGAGGTGTCCCTGACTGTAACATCCATCATCAAACCCTAGAACCCCCAACCAACCTCCGTGCCTAGGCCACCAGGCAGAGCATAGAATGTCGCGCCATCGCCCTCAACCACCAGCCTAAAACCCCAAACCCTGAAACCCACCAACCCCTAAACCCCTTAACCCCAGAACCCCCAACCAACTCTTTGCAGAGTCCGTTCAGCAGAGCATAGTACACGGCGCCATCGCCCTCAACCACAAGCCCTCAACCCTTAAGCCTAAACCCTGCAACCCCCAAACCTGCCCTAAACCCCAGAACCCCTAAACCCTATAACCCCCAACCAAGCTCTGTGATGAGTTCCTTCAGCAGAGCGCAGTACGTCGCGCCGTCGCGCTCCACCACAAGCCCTCACGACCTAAAACCCTTTACCCAAAACCCTGAAATCCAGCAACCCCTTAACCCCTAAACCCTGAAAACAACACATCAAACCCCAAACCCTAAACCCCAGAACCCCCAACCAACCTCTTCGCTGAGTCCGTTCAGCAGAGCGTGTAAGGTCGCGCCATCGCCCTGAACCAAAAGGCCTAACGCCCTGAAACCCTTAACCCTGAAACCCTAAGCCCACAAACCCCTAAACCCCAGAACCTCTAAACCCTAGAACCCCCAACCAACCTCTGTGCTGAGTCCCTTCAGCAGAGCGCAGTAAGTCGCGCCATCGCCCTCAATCACAAGCCCGAACGCCCTCAACCTTAACCCTGAAACTCCTAAACCCCAGAACCCCTAAACCCTATAACCCCCAACCAAACTCTTTACCGAGTCAGTTCAGTAGAGCATAGTACGTCGCGCTGTCGCCCTAAACCACAAGCCTCAACGCCCTAAAACCCTGAACCCTGAACCCTGAACCCTGAAACCTATCAACCGCTGAACCCCAGAACCCCCAACCAAGCTCCGTGCTAAGTCCGTTCAGCGGAGCATAGAACGTCGCGCCATCGCTATCAACCACAAGTCCTAAAACTCTGAACCCTAAACCCTGAAACCTAAAACCTGAAACCCATCAACCCGTGAACCCCTAAACCAGCCATCTCATTAAGGTGCTCGGGCCATACGCGCCGAGCATGGTCTTATCCGCGTTTAGAGGCCCCCCTGACTGTAAGATCCATCATCAAACCCTAGAACCCCCAACCAACCTCCTTCCCAAGTTCGTCAAGCAGAGCATAGTACGTCGCGCCCTTACGCCCTAAAACCCTTAACTCGAAACCCTGAACCCTGAACCCATCAACCCATCAACCCCTAAACCCCCCAACTAGCCATGTCATGAAGGTGCTCGGGCCATTCGCGCCGAGCAAGCCCTAAACCCTGAACTCTAAAACCCTAAACCCTGAACCATGAAGCCCCTAAACCCTGAAACCCATCAACCCCTAAAACCTTGAACCCTTATTTAGGGTTTAAACCCCTAAACCCTAGAACCCCCAACCAACCGCCGTGCTGAGTCCGTTCAGCAGCGCGTAGTACGTCGCGCCGTCTCCGAGCACGTGGCTCATCGACACGACCATCGCAAAGGCGCCTGGTGCGCCTTGGATCAGCGTGACGCGGAAGAGGGTGCCATCGGGGTCGTCGACGCACGCCTGGTTGGGGGGTTATTGGGGCTCAGGGTTAAGAGGAAATCGGTTCAGGGTTCAGGGTTTTGACAGTGACGCGGAAGAGGGTGCCATCGGGGTTGTTGACGCACGCCTGTAGTTTGAGGCCGGGGTTGAGGGTTTGGGGTTTTCTGAGAGCCCAAAGTGGTCCAGGGTTCAGGTTTTGATGAGGATGCAGAAAAGGGCTCTTCGACGCACGCCCGGTTTGGGGCACTATCGCACGCTGTGGGGTTTTGTACCCTCACAGCGCGGCGGCCTCCTACCAGGCAACCACAGACAGTTTCAGTCAGTTGCCGGGACTCGCGCCGGCACAAGTTGGAAGCATCACAAGTGGAAGCATCACACAGACTGCGGATTCCAACATCATCATTGCACCCTTCCAGTCTTGACGCTGACTGCCGAAAGCGTGCACGTGAGCGCGGCATACGGCGTGGCCGGCGCGACCCCCAATTCCCAGGTGTGTGGCACACATTTCCAGTCTCAACGCTGGCCGCCAACAGGCGTGGCGGCCACCCAAACCACCCCCAGTCCAGAAAAGCCAGCCTGGCTATGTGAACTGAGATCAGATAGGGCAATCACAAATGCAAGGCGTGCTTCCTGTGTGCATCGCACCTTTCTAGTCTTGACGCTAACCGCCGGCAACTTGCGCACGAGCTCGGCGTACGGCGTGGCCGACGCCTACTCCCCGATCGGTGACCAACCCGTATCCCCGATCCCCAACGACCCGAAGTGTGCCGTGCACCTTTCCAGTCTGGACACTGATGGTCGGGAGCATACTCTGTAGGAGCCTCCAAGCTGCTCTGTAATCGAGCGCATACTACGCAGCTCCTCCGCGGTCGACAGGCACGCCAATACCACCGCTCTCCGAGCGAGCAAACCATGCAACAGCCATGCAGCGAGGCGCACCTTCCCCAAGCTGCTGTGTAATCGAGCGCATACTATGCAGCTGCTCCGTGGTCCACAGGCACGCCTGTCGACCTGTACCACCGCTCGGCAAGCGAGCAACCATGCAACAGCCATGCAGCCAGGCGCACCTTTCCCAAGCTGCTCTGTAATCGAGCGCATGCTATGCAGCATACTGCTCCGTGGTCCACAGGAACGCCTGTCGACCTGTACCACCGCTCGGCAAGCGAGCAACCATGCAACAGCCATGCAGCCAGGCGCACCTTTCCCAAGCTGCTCTGTAATCGAGCGCATGCTATGCAGCATACTGCTCCGTGGTCCACAGGAACGCCTGTCGACCTGTACCACCGCTCGGCAAGCGAGCAACCATGCAACAGCCATGCAACAACCATGTAACAACCATGCAACGAGGCACACCTTTCCAGTCTTGACGCTGACCGCCGACAGCGTGCGCACAAGCTCGGCGTACGGCGTGGCCGGCGCGACCGTCGCGTCGGCCAGCTCGGTGAAGCACTGCGCCCCGGAAGTGGAGGGGTCTGATGGGACGAGCAGCTCCACCGCGCCGCCCTTGGCAGTCACGAGGCGCCCTGCGGTGGTGATGATGGTGGAGCCTTGTGTGTGACAAAGGGGCTGCTTACTAACTGCTTATGCCAGAAGTGGAGTAGTCTGACGGGACCAGCTGCACCACCGCGCCACCATGGGCCTTGGTAGTCACGAGGCGCCTTGCGATGGTGATGATGGTGGGGTCTTGTGTGTGAATACTAGTTGGTTGCTCACGCCAGAGGTGGAGGGGTCCGACAGGACGAGCAGCGCCACCGCGCCACCTGTCGCCCTTGACAGTCACAAGGCGCCCTATAACGCAGGTTCGGCACACGCTGTTCCGTGAACGCGTGTGCGCGTTGCATGCAGTCGGTGCTAACTACGACCATGCGCGCTGCAGGCCAGAGTTGAAGGGGTCTTGACCGGGCACCAGCAGCTGCGTCGCGCCACCGTGGGCCTTGCCAGTGACGATGCGTCCTGCGAGTCGAGGATCGGGGTCGGCGTACGTTACTCCGAGGTCACGCGTGCGCGTTGCAGTTGCATGCAGTAGGTACCAGTACTAGCAGTTGCAGTGGGTACTAGTACTAGCAGTTGCAGTGGGTACTAGTACTAGCAGTTGCATGCAGTAGGTACTAACTACGCCAGCGCGCGCCAGACGTTGAGGGGTCTTGACCGAGCACCGGCAGCTCCGTCGCGCCAACGCGGGCCTTGCCAGTGACGATGTGCCTGCGAGTCAAGGGTCGGGGTCGGCGTACGTTACTCCAAGGTCACGCGTGCGCATTGCAGTTGCATGCAGTAGGTACTAGTACTAGCAGTTGCAGCAGGTACAAGTAGTAGCAGTTGCAGTAGGTGCTAGTACTAGCAGTTGCAGTGGGTACCAGTTCTAGCAGTTGCATGCAGTAGGTACTAACTACGACCAAGCGCGCCAGACGTTGAGGGGTCTGACGGGGCACCAGCAGCTCCGCCGCGTCACCTTCGTCCTTCCGTACCACATTCCCAACGGCTGAGGCGGCGCCTCAGGCGTCCCATTCCCTTGCGCGGATCAGGCAGCGCCTCAGGCGCGCCGACCGCCTGAGGCGCCGCCTGAGGCACACCCACGACTGCCTCAGGCGTCGCCTTGAGCGTTTTCGAAACCGCCGCAGGCGCCACACCGACCGCCTCAGGCTTTATGACCGCATTCACTTGCGCGGATCAGACGTTGGGATTTTGGTAGGTCTTGCCAGTGACGAGGCGCCCTGCGAGCACGTTCGGCATACGTTACTCCGTGGACAGGTTGAAACCTGTTTCTGTCTCAGCCTTTCAGTAGTGCTCCTTTGAATTACAGTCACGCGTGACAACGGATCAAAGGCTGACAACAGCTTGCTTAGATCAGAGGCTGACAACGGTACTGGAAGCCGAAAAGGGAGCAGTGCTTGCGACCCGAGAAGACGGATAGGAATCTTGGGGTGCAAGCACCAATCAGAGGCGCTCCGTACTTCTCACTTCACACTTAGAAAGCAGCTTCCGACAGAAACTCCAGTTTTCTACCCATACAAGTAAAAAGTAACAGGGGGGTTCCAGCTTAGCAGGCTACTCTTTTACAAGAGATCAATTTCTACCCATCCAGGGTTCGATTTCTACTCATCTAGAGATCGATTTCTACCCATCTAGGGATCCACTAGAAAACCACCATCAACCCTGCCGACTCTAACCTGCGAGCCACGGGTTTTCAGCGACCGTCGCTGCCACTCGCTGCCGCAGCAGCGCGGTGGGGGCGTCTCCAGAGAAGAAGGTGACTGTCGTGACGGTGGGGTGCCTGGGTATGTGCGTGTGTGTATGTGTGTGCTACAGAAAGTGAGGGCTCCTCTTTTGAAGGGGACGCGGTGGCAGGGCACGGAGGCGCTGCTCTGGGCATGTTTTTGTTAGCACAAAAGCTCTGCTAGGGACCATTTTGTGTGTGTGTGCGTGCGTGCATGCGTGTGTGTGTGTGTGCGTGTGTGACCCCTCTATGTGCATGTGTGTGTGGGCTGCACGGCGTCTGCATCACAAGCTGCTGCTGGGCTGCAGAAAATTGGTGTCTGCTGTCCCTCATCTGAACATGCACATGCCATGATGGGCCATGCACATGGCATGCAGATGCAGTACCACCTTTTGCAAAACCGTGTGGCTGTGCATGTGTGACATCTCACCCCATAACAACCAGGTCTTCAGGCAGCAGCTTGAGGGTGCTGCTGCTGGTCAGCATGGTAACAGGCGAACTCGGTGAAAGTGCAACACCTGGCTGTTCTCGCCGCGGAATCGCCGCGCATAAACTCTCCTAACACAGACTTCCTCCTCGTTCTCCTTTGTTTCTGTGCTTCTGTACTGTGCTCGAATGTGATCGAGTGAGATTGAGGTGTGGGCGTTGTGATTCGACCTCTCGAGGACCTGCGGTTGGATACACACGTGGCATGCTAGAGTGTTGTACAAGTTGGTGAGCTTGTTGGAACCGCGCAGGTGCCTCCCCCCCCGCCCTCTGATCTCCTTTTCAGTGAGCTGTCGGGACACAAGCATGCTCGCACCCACCCTGTTAAGCCACCAGTTGAGCGACAGCGACGACGATGACATTTCAGAGGAGCCACAGGAGGTCGGGCCGGAACTGCTGCTCAACATTCAGACTCAGGTGAAACAGAAACAAGCATGCCATGCGGCGGCTCCCCGCTCGTGCGAGCAGCGTGCGCTGGCACCACCTCCACAATGGCCACCCACTTCAAGTGCGTGCATGCATGCTGTGGCTGTCCGCGCGCGGCCACAGGCAGGGATCTCACTCCTGCATGGCGCGCTGACACAACAACACACGCACGCACAACAACATACTCACATAGCTAGCACACAATGCTAGCACACACTAGCATGCTAGCCAACCGCTCGCAGACACCATAGCTCCACTAATCACATGCCATGCCGAGCACCCCTCTTATGACGCGCGGCGCGCGCCCGCCCACGCACGCTGCACACGCACACACGCTGCACACACGCTGCACACACGCTGCACACACGCACACGTTGCACACACGCGCACACACACGCAACACACACACAGTCTTACACGCGGCCCATCTGCGTGCCCCGAATGCGCGCTGCACACACACGCGCACACACAGCACACACGCAATCTCGTTCACACACAAGCACGCACACACACTCCCTCTTTCACACACACACACACGCACACACCCCAGCACAGATGCTCTCTCACACACACGCACACACACGCACACATCGAATACACGTCATCAGACGCGTCCAACAGACTGTATAATCGACCCCCCCCCTCACACACACACTGTGTATAATCGACAACCCCCCCCCCCACACACACACACACCTACACACCCTCTGTGTAATCAACCACACACACACACACACTCCGTATAATCGACCACACACACACACACACACACACACACACACACACATCCTCTGTGCACACTACAGGTTGAGTTCTACTTCTCAGACACCCACGTCCTCACCGACAAGAAGCTCACCAAGCTGATCCGCAAAAACGACGACGGCTACGGTGGGTGATTTTAGCCTGGCGGGTGCCCGGTGGAAATACACCAACCGTGGGCCACCATCCCCACAACATTCACAACGCCTGAGGCGGCGCCTCAGGCGTCCCATTCACTTGCGCGGATCAGGCGGCGCCTCAGGCGCTCCGACCGCCTGAGGCGCCGCCTGAGGCGCACCAACAATCGCCCCAGGCGTCGCCGTATGCGTTATCCAAACTACCTCAGGCGCCACACCGACCGCCTCAGGCGCCCACCACCGCCTGAGGCTCGCCCCGGACCGTCTCAGACGTTCTGACCGCATTCACTTGCGCGGATCAGACGTTGGGATTTTGGTAGGGCAGGCGGTGGTCAGGAGTGGCTCTTGAGGCCACGCCTCAGGCGGTTGAGGGTGCACCCCAGACGGCGCCTCAGGCAGTCAACGCGCCTGAGGCGCTGCCTGATCCACGCAAGTAAATGCGCCGCCCGAGGCGCCGCCTCAGGCGTTGAGGATGTGGTAGGGGTCGTGTTTGCCTGAGTGTTGCCCGGTGGGAATCAGCCCTGGAACAAAAGCCCGAAACAAGAGCCAGGGGCCACCATTCAGCCACCATTAGCTTACGAAGCTGATCCAAGCAAGCACACACACACACAAACACACATATACACACACACACACACACACACACACTACAATCCCCATCAACTTCTGTGCATGGACCAAAGTCTCGAAAACCATCACACGCACACACACACACACACACCACAGTCCCCACCAAGGCCTTCGCTTACTTCCGCAAAGTCCGCACATGGACCAAAGACCCAGACACCATCACACACACACACATACACACACACACACACACACATGCACATGCACATGCACGCGCACACACACGCACACACACACACACACACACACACACACACACGCCACAGTCCCCATCAAGGCCTTTGCCAACTTCCGCAAAGTCCGTGCACGGACCAAAGACCCAGACACCATCACACACACACACACACACATGCACGCGCACACACACGCACACACACACACACACACACACGCCACAGTCCCCATCAAGGCTTTTGCCAACTTCCGCAAAGTCCGTGCACGGACCAAAGACGCAGACACCATCACACACACACGCACACATACACATGCACATGCACGCGCACACACACGCACACACACACACACACACGCCACAGTCCCCATCAAGGCCTTTGCCAACTTCCGCAAAGTCTGTGCACGGACCAAAGACCCAGACACCATCACACACGCACACACATGCACATGCACGCGCACACACGCGCACACACACACACACACACACGCCACAGTCCCCATCAAAGCTTTTGCCAACTTCCGCAAAGTCCGTGCACGGACCAAAGACCCAGACACCATCACACAACCAACCAACCAACCAACCAAGCGTTACATGAGGCCGTCCGCATGCACCGGCAATGCCTGTACTACTAACAGCAATACACCCCGGCAATTGTTACGAAGTCTGACCCGTGCACTGGGATGTCTTTCGAATAGCGGGTGACCGACCAGCGCCTGAATCGAGTGGATAGTATCCTTGGTTTGGGGGGTCTGGGGGGGGCTGCCACTCTGGCCAACCAACTTCAACTAGGGTTGCCACTCTGGCCAACCAACTACAACTTGGGTTGCCACTCTGGCCAACCAACTTCAACTTCAATCGCAGCGTATCATCTCCCCATGGGCCGATTAATTCCATGGGCGATAGTCGGGGTTGTCCGTCGTGCAATGTAAACGTCGCCGCAACTACTAGATCCGTTCGGCCGCGGCCTACTAGACTGAGTTTTCGTTGGGCAGGCCATGAGGACATCGGATCAGCTCCTTGGACCGATGAACTCGATGCGCGACGGACGAAGGCAGGCGGGCCTGGGATAGGGGCTCGGTAGACGGGAAAGGGGGGTTTGGAAGGGGCGTGGGAGGGGTCAGATGAGGCATCGGGGGGGGTCAGGTGAGGGTTCATCAGGGGTATCGGAGGATACGTGGGAAGGATCAGGGGAGGCATGGGAGGGATCAGGGGGGGCGTGGGGGGATCAAAGGAGGCGTGGGAGGGATCGGAGGAGGCGTGGGAGGCGAGGGGGGAGAGGGAGGGGGGTTGGGAGGGGTCGGAGGAGGCGTGGGAGGCTAGGGGGGAGTGCGCGTGCGCGTGTGCGCTCACGGATGGGGGGGGGGGGTGAGGAGGGATTGCCAGCCTGGATTGCCAGCATGGGGTCAGCGTGCGCGGGGGGGCTGGGGAGGTGCATGGGGCGGGGGTGCATGGGCCTGCATGGCGCGCACATGGGACGGCGAGCTCCATGTGGGGGTGAAAGCGTGGGTGGGTGGTCGACTGTGGGTGGGTGACGGTGGGGAAGAGTTGGACAGTGTAGTTTGGAGCGTGCCAGGGGGAGTGAAGGGTGCTGAAGGGGGGGATCATGGCAAGGTGAGGTTCTCTGTGGTGCATGGTGTCGTGGCGCCGCAGTGGGTCGCGGCCAAGAATCTGCTCGGCGTCAGGCGGTGGCGGGGCGGTCCATGATGCGGTCGACAGTCTGCCGAGGAGCTGTTCGGCGCTGGCGAGGGCATGGGACTGGCTCTGCGACAGGATAAGGATTGGGACTGTGGAAGAGGTTGCTCGGCTCGCTGAGGCTGCCCCCTTCGGGCGGTGACGATGGTGGATAGTCCAGGGTGGGCCGCAGTACATAGGCGGCAGTCGACGGGGGGGGGCGGGGCGATGAGGGGGGATGGGCGACGGCGACTCACATGGGCCGACCGCCGTGACTCGCGACCGCGACCGCGGCCCAGGGAGTGGGCGGCCCAGGGAGTGGGCGGCCCAGGGAGTGAGACACACACACGTGAGTGACACACACACACACATGCACACACGTACACGCATATGTACGCACACACACGCACACACACACCCCACACACACACACCCTACAGTCGCCATCAAGGCCTTCGCCAACTTCCGCAAAGTCCGCGCATGGACCAAGGACCCAGACACCATTGCGCGCGCTCTCGAGGCGTCGTCCGATCTGCAGCTTTCGCCTGACAGGCAGCACGTGCGGAGGGTGGAGCCTGTGCCGCAGTTTGACACTGATGAGATCGCGCTGCGCATGGTGGGTGAATGTGTGTGGCGCTCATTAGCGTTCGATGTCTGTGATTGTGTGTGTGTGTGTGTGTGTGTGTGCGCGTTTGAATGTGTGCAGCATGTGCGGAGGGTGGAGCCTGTGCCGCAGTTTGACACTGATGAGATTGCGATGCGCATGGTGTGTGTGTGTGTAAATGTAAGTGTGTGTGTGTGTGTGTGTGTGTGTATGTATGTGTGTGCATGCGTGTGTGTGTGCGTGTGTGTGTGTGTGTGCGTGTGTGTGTGTGTGTGTGTGTGTGTGTGAACGTGCATACACTAACACACGCATTTTCGGAGGGGGTGGTCGAGCACTCCGGCACTCTGCTGCTTTCGCCTGACAGGCAGCACGTGCGGCGGGTGGAGCCTGTGCCGCAGATCGACACCGATGAGATTGCGATGCGCATGGTGTTTGTGTGAACACGGGTGTGTGAACGTGGCAGTGTGAACATGTTCTGACAGGCAGAGCACGTGCGGAGGGTGGGGCCTGTGCCGCAGATCGACACTGACGAGATCGCGATGCAAATGGTGTGTGTGTTTGTGTGTGTGTGTGTGCAAGTGTGTGTGCAAGTGTGTGTGTGAACTTGGGAGTGTGAACAGTGTGGCTGTGTGAACACATGTGCTGACAGGCAGCACGCGCGGAGGGTGGTGCATGTGCCGCAGTTCGACACTGATGAGATTGCGATGCGCATGGTGTGTGTGTGAACACGGGTGTGTGAACGTGGCAGTGTGAACAGCGTGGCAGTGTGAACATGTTCTGACAGGCAGAGCACGTGCGGAGGGTGGCTCAAGTGCCGCTGTTTGACAGTGATGAGATTGTGATGCGCATGGTGGGTGTGTGAACGTGGTGGTTGGACGTGCACGCCCACACACGCTTGTAGGAGAAGCCCGAACTAGAAGCTGGTGCTGGCCTCACCTCACTCGCATTCTTGAGCACCTCAACGCGATCGCGACCGTCGAGAGCCTCAGTGGAGCGCCCCTGTTAAACAGAATATAGAATAGACTGGAGTCCGACCCGTGTATCGCTTGCCCCATCCCCTGCCCTGTTGCGTACAGCTCATTCTTGAAGACCTCAACGCAAACGCGGTGCATAGAGAGAGAGCCTCAGTGGCCGGCCTGTCCTGCCCATTTAGAGAGGTCGGGCATGGGCCTGATGACTAGGACTGAAGCTTGGACTAACTTGGGGGCCTTGTCCCCTCCCTTGGCCTGTTGCGCGCAGCTTATTCTTCAAGACCTCGACGCAAACGCGACCGTCGAGAGCCCCAGTGGCCGGCCTGTCGCACCCATGCAGAGAAGTCGGGCCTGGGCCTGGTGACTGAAGCTTGCAATAACTCGCTGGCCCTGCCCCCTCCCCTGCCCTGCTGCATGCAGCTCATTCTGGAGGACCTCTCAACACAAACGCAAAATTATGTGTAGAGCCTCCGTTGTGTCGAGAGTTCCTTAGTTCCTGAAGCCTGACGCACGTTCTGCTGTCGTCATCCCTCCCCATCCTATTCCCCCGCAGCTCATTCTGAAAGACCTCAACGCGGCCACGGCCGTACAGAGCCTCAGTGAAGAGTCCCTGTTATATATGCATTTAAAAGACTGAAGCCAGGCTACCCCATCACCCAATACAGCTCATTCTTGAAGACCTCAACGCAGACGCGACCGTCGAGAGTCTGCTCGCAGACTACTCCCAGTTTGGCGTCGTCAAGATCGTGCGCCTGTTCCCAAAGGACTCGCGCAACAAGCTGCCCGGCTGGATGTCGGTGGGTGCTGGTTTGTGTGGGGGCTGTGCCCACCAGTTAATCGTAACACACATGAAATGTTCCACCGCCATTTGTCTGATGTTTCCAAAATAAATGCAGGCAGGATTGTGTGCCTGTTCCCAAAGGGGGTATTTCCAGTGGACCGAAGGAGGGGTCCTCCGGACCTCCTCCGACCCTCCTCCGACCCTCCTTCGACCTTGGGGTTTCCACTGGAGCCCTCCTCCGACCCTCCTTCGATGTTGAGGCACCGGAGGAGGCGGAAGAGACCCCTCCCCCTCCTCCAGTGGAAATACTCCCAAAGGACTCGTGGAACACACTGCCCGTGGGTGCTGGTTTGTGTGGGTGCTGGGTGCATCGCTGTGCTTTAAAAGTCAAATTCAGTCCGAATTGAGCCCAGGAATAATAAACCTGCATGTATCTGCAATTTTGACGTCGTCAAGATCGTGCGCCTGTTCCCAAAGGGCTCGCGCAACAAGCTGCCCGGCTGGATGTCGGTGGGTGCTGGTTTGTGTGGGGCTGTGCCCACCAGTCAAATCGAGCACAGGAATGGTCCCACCGCCATTTTCCTGATGTTTCCCAAATAAATGCGCCCAAGATCGTGCTGCTGTTCCCAAAGGACTCGCGTAACAAGCTGCCCGGCTGGATGTCGGTGGGTGCTGGTTTGTGTGGGGGCTGTGCCCACTAGTGCCTAAAGAGTCAAATTGAGCACAGGACTTAATGTGAACTTCATTTTTTTGCAAGTTTGGTTGACGAGATCGTGCGCCTGTTCCCCAAAGGACTCGCGCAACAAGCTGCCCGGCTGGATGTCGGTGAGCGCTGGTTGGTGTGGGTGTTGGTTTGTGAGGGGGCTGGGTGCTGCGCTGTGCTTCAAGAGTCAAATTGGGCCTTGAGGAATTAAATAAAATATACACGCGTGTGTTGCAAGTCATCCGATCATGCGGCTGTTCCTAAAGGACCCGCGGAGCAAGCTGCCCGGGTGGATGTCGGTGGGTGCTGGTTTGTGTGGGGGTCTGTGCCCACGGTGTGCCCACCACTCAATCGGAACACACAGGAAACGTCCCACCGCCATTTTGTGATATTCCCAATATAAATGCGGTCAAGATCGCGCGGCTTATTCCAAAGGACTCGCGCAACAAGCGACCGGGCTGGATGTCGGTGGGTGTTGCTTTGTGTGGAGGCTGGATGCAGTGCTCCTCAAACCAGTGTTTCTCCAGTTCAGCCCAGAAGTTCAGCCGACATACGCGTGTGTTGAGAACGCGCGTGCACGCACGCACACGCGCACACATGCACGCATGCATGCACACACACGCATACACACACAAACGTGCAGATGGGTGTCACAATCCCGACGTATTTATCAAGTACGAGACGGAGGAGGGGTGCACACACACACACACACACACACACGCATACACACACGCACACGCACACACGCGCACAGATGGGCGTCACAATGCCGACACTCCCCCACGCGTTTATCGAGTACGAGACGGAGGCGGCGTGCGCACACACACACACACACACACACACACGCATGCACACACACACACACACACACACACGCGCGCGCACGCACACACACACACACGTGCGCACGCAGATGGGCGTCACGATGCCCACGCTCCCCCATGCGTTCATCGAGTATGAGACTGAGGCGGCATGCGCACATGCAGCGGACGTTGCTAAGATGCGCAAGGGAGTGCTGGCTGAGCGGCTGGTGGTGACAAAGGCAGCGGCAGGTGAGGAATAAAATAAATAAATAATAATAATCATACATCATGATACAAACGCACACACACAACACACCTCAACACACGCGCACATGCAGAGGTCTAGCGCGAGGCGACGCGCGCGTCGAACCGTGAGTTGTACCGCACGTCCCAACTCAAACCGCAAATCCAACATGTCGGCGCCGTCCCTCCTTCCCACCCACCCTTTCATTTCTCATCTACACACACACACACACGCCCCACAACACACGCGCACATGCAGAGGTCCAGCGCGAGTCAAACCGTGAGTCGTACCGCGCTCCAACCAACCGCGACTGCAACCTGTCGGCGCCGTCCATCCGCCTCTCCCCTTCCCTCCTGAGCACACACACATACACACACACACACATAGGGTGTAAACACATACAAACACACACACACAAACACACACACGCACACACACACACACACACTAGGGATGTAGGAAGTGTGTCAGAGGGGATCCGCCTCAGGCGGACCGACCAGCCAAAAGGCATCCTCCTCAGGCGGACGAAACGGAAAAACTTGTCTTCCTGATCCCACACACGCCCCCAAACACACGCGCACATGCAGAGGTCCAGCGCGAGGCGATGCGCAAGTCGAACCGTGAGTCGTATTGCACGTCCCAACGACGTGTCTCCGTCAACCGCGAATCAAATCGCGAATCCAACATGGCGTCGGCGTCCGTCCGCCTCTTCCCTCTTAAGCACACACACATGCACACACACACACACACACAAACACACGCCTAAACACTCGCGCACATGCAGAGGTCCAGCGCGAGGCGATGCGCGAATCCAACCGTGAGTCGTATCGCACGTCCCAGCGACGCGATTCCATCAACCGCGAATCAAACCGCGAATTCAACCGTCCGTTTACCTCTTCCCTTCCTCCCAAGCACACACACACGCACGTCGCTTAATACGCATGCACGCGCACTTGCAGAGGTCCAGCGCGAGTCAAACCGTGAGTCGTACCGCTCGTCACAACCGCGACAGCAACCTGGGGCTGTCCGTCCACCTCTCCCCTTCCCCCCAAGCACACACGCAAGCACACGCAAAGCGCACACACCTTAACGTGCGCGCATGCAGAGGTCCAGCGCGAGGTGACGCGCGAGTCGAACCGTGAGTCGTATCGCACGTCCCAGCGACGCGAGTCCGTCAACCGCGAATCAAACCGCGAATCAAACCGCGAATCACATCGCGAATCCAGCATGGCGTCGGCGTCCGTTGCCCGCCCGCGCTCGCGCCGGCAGTCTCTGGACGACCGCCGAAAGTCACTCGACGTTGGGGGTGGAGGAGGTGCGTGCGTGTGCGTAGGTGTGTGTGTGCGTGTGTGTGTGAGGGGGGAGGGTGCATGTGTGTGGGTGTGTGTGCGTGTGTGTGTGCGTGTGTGTGTGTGTGAGTGCGTGTGGGTAGGTGGTTGTGTGTGTGTGTGTGTGTGTGCGTGTGTGTGTGAGGGGGGAGGGTGCATGTGTGTGGGTGTGTGTGCGTGTGTGTGTGCGTGTGTGTGTGTGTGAGTGCGTGTGGGTAGGTGGTTGTGTGTGTGTGTGTGTGTGTGCGTGTGTGTGTGAGGGGGGAGGGTGCATGTGTGTGTGGGGGGGGGCGTGTGTGTGTGCGTGTGTGTGTGAGTGCGTGTGTGTGGTTGTGTGTGTGTGTGTGTGTGTGTGCGTGTTTGTGCATGCGTGCATGTGTGTGTGCGCATGCCATTAGGCAGGGGGAGAGACGGGGATCGGAGGGGCGGTTGTGAGGGCCGGCAATCGAGGCGGCGGCCGAGCGCGCACACACACACGCATATGCGCACACACACACACGCACACAACAGGCGGACAGGTCGGCGGCGAAGGCCGGCGGTCGCTGCGCCCGAGCGCAACCGGCCCAACAATTGTGAGCAGCGCGGTCTTGGGCGCGCCAGGGCAGCCGGGGTCGGCGCGCGCGCACCACGCGTTGTCCGAGTTTGGCCCCCCA
>VFSX01000422.1:140000-153007 GCA_016618255.1 Chlamydomonas sp. UWO 241 | reverse complement strand
CGTGTATGTGTGTGCACGCGTGTATGTGTGTGCACGCGGGTATGGGTGTGTTTGTGTGTGCAACATTGTGTGTATGTTTGGGTGCGAGGGGCAGGGGAGCGCGCGATTCCGGGCGCGGGAGCAGACGCGGAGGCAGACATGGACGACGACGGCTGAGGGAGGGAGGGAACGTGTGTGTGTTTGTGTGTGTGTGTGTGTCGGTGTGTGTGTGTGTGCACGCGTGTATGTGTGTGCACGCGTGTATGTGTGTGCACGCGGGTATGGGTGTGTTTGTGTGTGCAACATTGTGTGTATGTTTGGGTGCGAGGGGCAGGGGAGCGCGCGATTCCGGGCGCGGGAGCAGACGCGGAGGCAGACATGGACGACGACGGGTGAAGGAGGGAGGGAACGTGTGTGTGTTTGGGTGTGTGTGTGTGTGTGTCGGTGTGTGTGTGCACGCGTGTGTGGGTATGGGTGGGTGTGTGCGACATTGTGTGTATGTTTGGGTGCGAGGGGCAGGGGAGCGCGCGATTCCGGGCGCGGGAGCAGACGCGGAGGCAGACATGGGCGACGACGGCTGAGGGAGGGAGGGAACGTGTGTGTGTTTGGGTGTGTTTGTGTGTGTGTTTGGGTGCGAGGGGCAGGGGAGCGCGCGATTCCGGGCGCGGGAGCAGACGCGGAGGCAGACATGGGCGACGACGGCTGAGGGAGGGAGGGAACGTGTGTGTGTTTGGGTGTGTGTGTGTGTGTGTGTGTCGGTGTGTGTGTGTGCACGCGTGTATGTGGGTATGGGTGTGTGTGTGCGACATTGTGTGTATGTTTGGGTGCGAGGGGCAGGGGAGCGCGCGATTCCGGGCGCGGGAGCAGACGCGGAGGCAGACATGGGCGACCACGGGTGAGGGAGGGAGGGAATGTGTTTGTGTTTGTGTGTGTCCATTTGTGTATGTGTACGCGCGTTTGTGCGTGTATTTGTGTGTGGGGGGGTATGTGTGCATGTGTGTGGGGGGGGAGGTCTGTGTGTATGTGGGTAGCAGACGCGGAGGCAGGCATGGATGACAACGGGTGGGGAGCAGACACGGAAGCGGACATGGGCGACGACGGGTGAGGGAGCGTGTTGTGTGTGTGTGAGTGTGTGTGTGTGTGTGTGTGCAAGGCGGTGTGGCGGGAGCAGACGCACAGGCAGACATGGATGACGACGGTTATGTGTCGTGTGTGATCACGTAACCGGAACAACAACAACAACAACAACAACAACAACAACAACAACAACAACAATAACAGCAGCAGCAGCAGCAGCAACAACTACAACGATGACGACGACGACGACGACAACAGCAACAACAACAACAAACACATACCACCACCGCCATCGCCTCCCTCCCCACACACAGCACCGGCACAATGCCTCACAACCCACAACAGCGCCGTAACGCCGCCAGGCTGCGACACACACACACACACACACACACACGCTCACGCACACACCACAAACACACAGCACCGGCACAATGCCGCACAATGCCGCACAGCCACCACATCCACGGGCCGTCAGGCTGCAACACACACATACACACACACACACACACACCACACACACACACACGCTCACACACCACACACACACACACACAGCACCGGCACAATGCCGCACAGCCACCACATCCACGGGCCGTCAGGCTGCAACACACACATACACACACACACACACACACACACACGCTCACACACACCACACACACACACACGCTCACACACACCACACACACACACACACACACAGCACCGGCACAATGCCGCACAGCCACCACATCCACGGGCCGTCAGGCTGCAACACACACACACACACACACACTACACACCCTACACACACACTCCTACACACACTCCCCCACACACACTTCACCCCCCCACACACACACAGCACCGGCACAATGCCGCACAACCCACAACAGCGCCGTGGCGCCGCCAGGCTGCGACACACACACACACACACACGCTCACACACACACACCACACACACACAGCACCGGCACAATGCCGCACAGCCACCACATCCACGGGCCGTCAGGAGGAGACGCGCGCGCTGCACGGGAACAGGTGTGTGTGTGGGTGTGGGTGGGTGTGCGTGGATGTGGTCGTGGCTCATGCGGGCAGCTATGCACGTGCTGCACGGGAACATGTGTGTGTGTGTGCTTGCGTGTGTGTGTGTGTGTGTGTGTGTGTGCACGTGGCTGTGGCCGTGGCTCCTTGCAGGCAGCGATGCGCACTGCACGTGAGCAGGTGTGTGTGTGTGTGTGTGTGTGGCCGTGGCTCCTGCAGGCAGCGATGTGCGCGCTGCACGGGAGCAGGTGTGAGTGTGTGTGTGTGCGTGTGTGGCCGTGGTCGTGACTCCTTTCGGGCAGCTACGTGCGTGCTGCTTGGGAACAGGTGTGTGTGTGTGTGTGTGTGTGTGTGGCCTAGGCTCCTGGGGGCAGCAATGCGTGCACTGCACGAGAGCAGCTGTGTGTGTGTGTTTGCATATGTGATGGTGTGAAGGTGTGCGCGCGCACGTGTGTGTGCGTGTGTGGCCGTGGCTCCTGCGGGCAGCTACGCGCGCGCTGCACGGGAGCAGGTGTGTGTGTGTATACACGTGTGTGTGTGTGTGCCTGGTCCGCAGCTCGCACCTGTCCTCTGTCCACGATGTCGTTCCTGGTCCACAGCTCGCACCTGTCCTCTGTCCACGATGTACGCGCCCGCTGCCCCATCACCCGCCCACTCCCCACCGTCACCCCACCCGACCACGCCCTCGTCACCGCCCGCATCCGCCTCCACTTTTCCAGAACCTGGAGACACGAACACCAGCGGCCCCCTCCCCCCCCGCGCTACTTCACTGACCTGCTCCGCGACCCAGCAATGCAGAACGCGTACGCCGAGGCCGTCGCGGACGCCCTCGCCACCCCGCCACCCCTCCCCCTTCCCCTCACCTTGGACCAGCGGATGGACCACTTCAACGCGGCCCTCCACACCGCGGCCAAGGCGGTGCTTGGCCACCGCCCGCCCGAAGCTCCCACCCACCTCACCCTCTCTGACAAATCCCTGTCACTCGCGCGTGACCTCCAATCCCTCCGCGTCGAGTCCGCCCTCCACGCCCGACACACTCCCCTCTCTGATGCTCTCCGCGGGAAGACCAAGCGTCTTCAGACAGAGCTAAAGTCCTCCCTGAGAATGGACAACGCCTCGTCAACCGCCCCTCCTCAGCCACCGCCCCAGCCATCCGCGGCGACGACGACCGCCTCTGCTTCGGCACGCAAGCCGTGGCCAACGCGTTTGGCAAACACTTTGAAACCCTCCACACCCTCCCTTCTATCGTCGACCCCGCCTGCCTGGCTTCCCACCTGGCCCACACACCCACTGCCCCTCCTGCCCCTCCTGCCATCACGCCTCCCTCCTCCCCCGTACCCGCCCCAGCCCCAGCCCCGCCGCCCCATCCTCCCCCACACTCCCCCCCCCGTACCCGCCCACGCCCACGCCGCCCCATCCTTTTCCCCCACACCTTCCGAGCCCTCACGAGACGAGATTGAGGCCGCCATCAAGGCACTCAAAAACACCTCCCCGGGCTCCGACGCCATCACCGCTCCCCTCATCAAGAGCGGCGGCCCCGCCGTCGCCTCCGACCTCCACGACATCATCCGCTCATGCTGGGACACCAACACCACTCCTACCTCGTGGAGACAAGCAGAGATCTGCCCCCTCTACAAGGGCGCATCCTCAGGCCCGACCACTCTCTGCAAGTCCTTCCGTGGCATCTCCCTCCTGCCCGTCCCAGGCAAAGTCCACACCCACATCCTCCTCGGCCGCCTCGGACGGCACCTGGAGCCATCCCTTCACACCTCCCAGTTCGGCTTCCGGCCCGGCCGAGGCACTACTGGCGCCATCTTTGCCCTACGCCGTCTCCAGGAGGAGTCCCACCGTGCTCACGCTCCCCTTCACGTGGCCTACGTTGACCTCTCGAAGGCGTTCGACCGTGTCAACCACCCCGCGCTCTGGGAAACCCTCCGCCACCGCGGAATACCCCCTGACCTCCTCGACCACATCAAGAGCCTCTACTCTGATGCCACGGCCCGTGCCCGCGTCGGCGACGCACTCTCTGCCCCCTTTTCTCTGGAAACCGGTGTCAAGCAAGGCTGCCCCATCTCCCCCCTACTTTTCAACGTCTACATCGACACCGTAATCAGATCCCTGATTGCCCAGATCCCCAACGCTGGCATCCAAATCGGCTACGTTGTCGACGGCGTCCTCCACACACCCGAGTCCCGCAAACACACGACACCACCGTCCTCCCCCTCCTACTCTATGCCGACGACATCGCCCTGCTCTCCCTCTCCGAGGACGCCCTCCGCACCGTGCTCACCCTCCTCGACGGCACTTGCTCTGACCTCGCGCTTGAGATCAACTACAGCAAAACCGTTGCACAATCCCTCGGCCACCCGTCTGCCCACACCGCCCCCACCACCACCCCCATCGCCATCCCCTCCAACTCCTCCCCTACCCCCCACCTGGTCCAGCACACCTCCAGCTTCAAATACCTCGGCAGCATCATGGCCTCACCCCCCACCTACCCCCCTTTCGACGACCCTGACCCCCCACCGCCCACCAACATCCTCGACGAAGAAATATCACGCCGGATCAGCTCCGCATGGTACGCCTTCACCGGCCTCACCCCACGGTTTTGGAAATCAGGTGAGATCACCCTCACCACCAAGATCAACCTGTACAATGCCTTTGCTGTATCCGCCCTCTTGTACGGCTGCCAAACCTGGACGCTAAACAAAACTCACATCCACCGCCTCGAGGTAACCCACAACCGCTTTCTCCGCCGCCTGAAAGCCCCCTCCCGCCACACCTTGGAGCAAATCTCCACTGCCAAGCTACATGCCGCGCACCCTCCCACCACTCCTATCATCGTCACGATCAACAAACACCGATTGTTGTTCATTGGATCCCTCGTCCGCCACCTCCCCACCTCCACTCCTCCGCCCCCCACCCCTGCCAACCCCCCTCCCTCTCCCCCTTGCCTCCCACGCCTCCTCCGATCCCTCCCACGCCCCCTCCGATCCCTCCCAACCCCGCTCCCTCTCCCCCTTGCCTCCCACGCCCCCTCCGATCCCTCCCACGCCTCCTCCGATCCCTCCCAACCCCCCTCCCTCTCCCCCCTTGCCCCCCACGCCTCTCCGATCCCTCCCAACCACGCCCTCTCTCCCCCCTTGCCCCCCGCGCCTCCTCCGATCCCTCCCACGCCTCCCCCGATCCCTCCCAACCCCCCTCCCTCTCCCCCCTTGCCCCCACGCCTCCTCTGATCCCCCCCATGCCTCCTCCGATTCCTCCCAACCCCCATCCTTCTCCCCCCTTGCCTCCTCCAACCTCCCCTCCCCTTCCCCGCCCGCCGAACCCATGTTCCCAGCCACCGCCGCCCTCTTCATGCACCGACGACCAGACGTGATACCCTACCAAGGTGGGGTCATCACCTCCTACCGTGAGAATGTCCAAGACATTTTCGACTCCTACTTGTTCAAGACTGCCGTCACAACGCAGTTTGACAAGGCCAAGAAGGAGTACGCCGAGTCCCCACCGGAGTCCCAGCTGAAGACCGTCCCCGAGCTTGCTGTGATACTAGCCCGCAGGCGGCCTCCTGGGTGGCTCACCCTCGCGAGATTCTCACGCCTGTGGAATGGTATTTGCAGAGAGATGGCAGCCAATGCGGGAGCAGCCAGCCAACAAAGTAGATAATGATGATGATGGTGGTCACAGTCAGAAAGCCTTCAGTCAGCAAGCCTTTAGTTAGATGCCAGTGCCTCAGAGGCAACCCCCCCACCCCCCCAAACCAAGGATACTATCCACTCGATTCAGGCGCTGGTCGGTCACCCGCTATTCGAAAGACATCCCAGTGCACGGGTCAGACCTCGTAACAATTGCCGGGGTGTACTGCTGTTAGTAGTACAGGCATTGCCGGTGCATGCGGACGGCCTCATGTAACGCTTGGTTGGTTGGTTGGTTGGTTGTGTGTGTGTGTGTGTGTGTGCATGTGTGGGATATGATGTGGGACCCTCCCCCCCCCACACACACACCACCCCCGCTGTTGACACGCGTGCACACACACACACACACGCACACAAACACACAGCTGCACGACGAGCTGCTGCTGCTCGTTGTGGATAGGTCCACACACACACACACACAAACACACACGCACACATGCAGCTGCACGACAAGCTGCTTCCGCTCGTTGTGGGTCTGTTCACACACACACACGCACATACACACACACACTGCTGCACGACAAGCTGCTGCCACTCGTCGTGGATATGTTCACACACACACACACACTCACACCGCTGCACGACAAGCTGCTGCCGCTCGTCGTAGGTCTGTTCACACACACGCACACACACACACGCAGCTGCACGACAAGCTGCTGCCGCTCGTCGTGGGTCTGTTCCGTGCAGCCAAGCTCGAGGGCGTGCTGCTACAGCAGAGGGACAACGCAGGGGCGGACGCAAAGGCGACGGTGTGTGTGTGCGTGTGTGTGTGTGTGTGTAGGACGTGCTCATACAGCTGCGGGACAATGCAGGGGCGGACGCCAAAGCGACGGTGTGTGTATGTGTGTGTGTGTGTGTGTGTGCACGTATGGAGGGCGTGCTCATACCGCATAGGGACAACGTGGGGTCGGACGCAAAGGCGACAGTGTGTGTGTGGGGGGGAGGCGTGTGTGTAAGCGTGTGTGTGGCCTGCCTCAAACTTACCTCCTCCCCCCCCCCCGCATCCCATTCAAAGACACACACACACACAGGTGCGCGAGGTGCTAGACAGGATGTTCACCCCACTCCTGCACGCGGCCGTCATCGACCCCACCACCCACACACGGACACACACACACACACAAATACGCACATAGATACACGCACACACACACGCACATAGATACACGCACACTCACACACACACACACAGGTGCGCGAGGTGTTGGACCGCATGGTCACCCCTCTCCTACATGCGGCCGGCATCGACCCTGCGAGCGTGATGCAGGGCGGCGGCGGCGGTGAGTTTCTGGCGTCTCTGTTGCATGCGTCCATGCGTGTGCATGCACCCATGCATGCGTCACATGCGTCCACTCCCATGCAGCTGGCATCGACCCTGCAAGCGTGATGCAGGGCGGCGGCGGCGGTGAGTTTCTGGCGTCTCTGTTGCATGCGTGTCCATGCACACATGCATGCGTGCATGCATCCATGCGTCCATAACCAAGAGATAGCTACAAGCAGCACCAACCCCCCCAGTGAAAGCTGGGGGGTAGTAGCTGCTTGTAGCTATCTCTTGGTTTGGATTCCACCCCCAGCTTTTTACTGGGGGAGGTGGCAGATAGACCCACCAATATACCGTCAGGCATGACGGTATATTGGTGGGTCTATCTGCTTCTTTTGGACTCACCATGCATGCGCCACATGCGTCCACACCCATGCGGCGTGCATGCGTCCATGCGAGCGTGGTGCAGGGAGGCGGCGGTGGGTGGCTGGAGTGTATCTGCCTGGATGACGTGCTGCGTGCATGCATCCATGCGTCCATGCATGCGCCACGTGCACCCACACCCATGCGGCCGGCATCGACCATGCGAGCGTGATGCAGGGCGGCGGCGGTGGTGAGTGGCTTGAGTCTAGGTTCACATTCATGTGTGCGACCCATGTGTGTCCATGCGTCCATGTGTCCATGCATGCGCCGCAAACGCCCGCACACTCACGTCTGGCATCGACCCCGCGAGCGTGATGCATCGAGGCGGCTGCGGTGGGTGGCTGGAGTCCCCACTCGCCTGTAGTCTGCCTCCATGCCGCGTCGCGTCCATGGGTGCATGGGTGTGGCACAAATACACACACACACACACACACACGTGCACATGCGTGCGCACAAACGTGCAGGCGGCGGCAGCACCTGCAAATCCTGCCACCACGATGAATTTACGTGCACGAGAAACAGCAACAACAACGACGACAACAACCGACAACATCATCATCATGTTGCCCTCCTTATGCACAGGCGGCAGCACGATGGCAGAGTCCCTAGCAGCCCTCCCTGTCCCAGGCTTCATGCAAATCCTGTCACCACGACAACTTCACGTGCGCCAGAAAAAAAATGTTGTTGTTCAACAACAGCATGACAACACAGCAGTAACAGTAACAGTAACACGGGGTTTCCAGCTAAGCAGGCTATTCTTCTACTAGAGACACCCGCCGATACTCCAGCACACTTGAGTACTAGAGTACCGCCGGCTCCCGGCCGATAGACTACCGCTCCCGCCGGCTAGACTACCCCAAACAGCGGTCTCTGAGAGACATGTCTGGCAAGGAGCATATAGGAGAGGACCTTCCTCAGGGTCACAGTAGTGGCCTTGTGGCCAGTCAAGCCGGCAGAGCCGACTGGCGCTGACTGGAACGGTCCCCTCCTGGCAGTGCATGGCTGTCCAGCTCAACACAGCACCACAACAACACAAAACAGTGCCCAAAAGCAGCAACAACAACAACAACAACCAACAACAACAACCAACAACAACAGTAACAACAACAACAACAACAGCAACAACGACAACAACAACAACAACAACAGCAGCAACAACAACAACAACAGCAGCAGCAACAACAGCAGCAGCAACAACAACAACAACAACAATGACAACACTCGTTCCCCTACCGCTCCGTATGCAGGCGGCAGCACGATGGCAGAGTCCCTAGCGGCCCTCCCTCACCCGGGCTTCATGCAGATCCTGTCGGTGCTTGGAGTTGTGTTCACGGCGGAGGTCGAGCATCTTCACATGGTGAGATGTAAGGGGTGACCGTAGTACCGTTTTGCCTTGCCAATTAAATAATTCGGAAAACGTCGCGGCAAGGCCGATTTCTAAAACAAATCGCCAAAAAAGTCAAATAAATGCCCAAAGTGACGTTAAACGGGAGAAATCCCCCGAAAATCTTGCGGCAAGGCACCTAAATTCTAAACAATTACCCCCTTTTTAAAAGTGGTGGCAAGGCAAAGCGGTACTACGGTTAAGGGTTTGATTTTTCTTTTGTTTCATAGGGTGGAGGGTGTGTTTTCGAGGATTTTAGTGTGCTTGGACGTTTGACAGGCTTCATGCAGGTCCTGTCGGTGCTCAGGAGTCGTGTTCACAGCAGAGGCCGAGCACCCGCACATGGTTCATGGGTTTTGGGGTTGACGGTTTTAGGGTTTAGGGTTAGTTGGGGTTAGGGTTTAGGGCTTCATGCAGATCCTGTTTTTGCTTGGAGTTGTGTTCGCGGAAGAGGCCGAGCACCCGCACATGGTGAGAGTTGCGGGGTTTTAGGAAGGTTTTAGGGGTGTCCACCAGAGGATGTATTTCTCAGGGATGTCCTCCAGAGGATGTGTCTTCGAGGGTTTTAGTGTGCTTGGACCCTTGACAGGCCTCATGCAGGGCCTGTCGGTGCTGGGCGTCGTGTTCACGGCCCGAGGTGAAGCACCCGCACATGGTGCGTGTGTTTTGTCTGCATGAGCGTGTGTGCGCATGTAGTCACATCAGCTGCAGCTCCCACGCTTGCCTCCCCCCCCCCCTCCCCTCACTCAAACACACCCTCTCCGCCAGGGTGGGGCCCGTAACTCCACACCCCCATTCCCGTAACCAGTAACTCAGGCCCCCCCTCCCCAGTAACCTTCAGTAACCCCCCGTAACTCCCGTAACTCGATCGTCTGAAGTGCCAGTTAACGCGATGGCTGGTCGACCATAGGGTGTGGGGGCTGAAGACATCCGCCTGATCTCCTCCCTTGACCCTCCCAGGCCCTTCCAGAGGCCAAATTGTCTTGATGCAGGCACGGTGTGATCACCTTCGGGCGCTGCGGGGAGGGCGCTGATTCGCATTTTCAGCAGCGTTTCACACTTTTCTGAGTTACAGGTCGAGTTTCTGGGTTCTGAGCAAGGCTCTCCCGTATCTCCCGTAACAGTAACGGCCGGGGTTGAGTTACGGGAGTTACAGTTACGGGCCCTACCCTGCTCTCCGCGCCTGCCCACCCCCCCCCACCCCGTGGGGCCACACGGTGGGCACCCTTTGTGAGAACTTTGCGCCTCGACAACACACATACACACACACTGACATGCGCGCACACACACACAAACACACACACGCGCGCACACACACCACAGCTGGGCTCCCTGTGTGAGGAGGTTCTGCGCCCTGCCAGGGCGTCACAACACACACATGCATACACGCTCACACATACACACACACACACACACACACGCACGCACACCGCGGTTGGGCTCCCTGTGTGAGGAGGTTCTGCGCTCTGCCAGGGCGTCACAACACACACACTCACACACGCACACACACACGCACACACACACACACACCGCAACTGGGCTCCCTGTGTGAAGAGGTTCTGCGCCCTGCCAGGGCGTCACAACACACACAAGCTCACACACACACACACACACACACACACACCACAGCTGGGCTCCCTGTGTGAGGAGGTTATGCGCTCTGCCAGGGCGTCACAACACACACACTCACTCACACACGCGCACACACACACTCACACCGCAGCTGGGATCCCTGTGTGAGGAGGTTCTGCGCTCTGCCAGGGCATCACAACACACACACTCACGCACACACACACACACACACACACACACACGCGCGCGCACGCACACACACACACACACCGCAGCTGGGCTCTCAGTGTGAGGAGGTTCTGCGCTCTGCCAGGGCGTCGCAGCAGACGGTGGACATGGCGCGGAGGGGCGTGGCGGCAGCGCTGCAGGTGTGTGCGTGTGTGTGTGTGTGTGTGTGTGTACTTGGTGGCGCAGAGGGGCGTGGCGGCAGCGCTGTAGGTGTGTGTGTGTGTGCGTGTGTGTGTATGTGCGTTAGCGCGCGTGTGTGTGTGTGTGTGTGTGCGTGTGTTTGTGTGTGTGTGTGTGCGTGTGTGCGTGTGTGCTTGATGGCGCGGAGGGGCGTGGCGGCAGCGCTGCAAGTGTGTGTGTGCGTGTGTGTTTGTGCGAGTGTGCGTGTGTGTGTGTGTGTGTGTCTGCTTGGTGGCACGGAGGGGCGTGGCGGCAGCGCTGCAAGTTTGTGTGTGTGTGTGTGTGTACGCGTGCAAGCGTGTGTGTGTGTGTGTCTGTGTGTGTGTGTGTGTGTGCTTGGCGGCGCAGAGGGGCGTGGCGGCAGCGCTGCAGGTGCGTGTGTGTTTGTGTGTGTGTGTGTGTGTGGTCGATTTTACAGTCCGTCGAACGCCTTTGATGGTGCATTGAATGTGTGTGTGTGTGAGCGTCTATGTGTGTCTGCTTGGCGGCGCGGAGGGGCGTGGAGGCAGCGCTGCGTGTGGGTGTGTGGCGGTACGTACCCTTCCTAACCTTGCAACCCCTGCCGTGCTTGCAACAACTTGGCAACAACCCCCTCCTTGCTTGCAACAACCTGCAACAATTTGCAACAACCCCCCCTGTGTTGCAACAGGCGCTCGTCGACTCGCTCCACAGCAGCTGCACACGCGTGCTGGTGGCGCGCGTGCAACAACTTGCAATAACCCCTTCCTTGATTGCAACAACTTGGCAAAATCTTGAAACAACCCCCCTTGTGTTGCAACAGGCGCTCGTCGATTCGCTCCACAGTCGCTTTATTTTTATTTTTATGTATTACATCAAAGCAACACACTATGCCGACGCCTAGGCTTCAGCAACACGGGGACCAAGGAACAAGGAAACTGGTATTGGTATTTTTGGTAAACCGGAAACCAGAAACCGGTGAGGGACCCAGGAATCGAATCGCTGCACACGCGTGCTGGCGACGCGCTTGCAACAACCTGGCAACAACCCCCTCCTTGCTTGCAACAACCCGCAACAACTTGCAACAACACCCCCTGTGGTGCAACAGCCCTCGTCGATTCGCTCCACAGCCGCTGCACGCGTGTGCTGGCGACACGCTTGCAACAACTTGGCAACAAACCCCTCCTTGCTTGCAACAACTTGCAACAACTTGCAACACCCCCATCCTTGCTTGCAAAAACCTGCAACAGGCGCTCATTGATTCGTTCCACAGCCGCTGCATGCGCGTGCTGGCAACGCGCTTGCAACAACTTTGCAACAACCCCCTCCTTGCTTGCAACAACTTGCAACAACTTGAAACAACCCCCCCTGTGTTGCAACAGGTGCTCGTCGATTCATTCCACAGCCGCTGCACACGCGTGCTGGCGACGCGCGTGCAACAACTAGGCAACAACCCCCTCCTTGCAGCAACTTGTAACACCCCTTTCCTTGCTTGCATCAACTTGCAACAGGCCCTTGTCGATTCGTTCCACAGCCGCTGCACACGCGTGCTGGCAACGCGCGGAACCAGCCTGGCGCGCCTGAGGCTGCGCGAGTTCCAGGTGTGTGTGCGTGTGCGTGTGCGTGTGTGCCCCCTGCGCCCCCACCCCGCCCATTACCGCCTTGGGACCAGAAAATTAGGGCTTCCCTCTGAAGGGGACGCGGTGGCAGGGCACGGAGGCGCTGCTGTAGGCCCGTTTTTGATCGCACTGAAGTTATACTAGGGACCATTTCGTGTGTGTGTGTGTTTCAGTGTGTGTGTGTGAGAATCTTTGACTGCAGCCGCGTGACCCCGCTTAGCCCCAAAACTGCCCAACGTGCCTGAGGCTTGCGCAATATCTATTTGGGTGGGTGTGGGTGGGTGTGGGTGTGTCTTATGGGTGGGCAGCAGTGACCCCCTGTGAAGGATTCTGAAGTGTTTTTTTGCCGGCTCGAGCAACTTTTACCGCTCACACCAGGCGCAATGCATAGCGAGTGCTCACGCGCCGCGGGCCGTTGTGCCGCTCTCGGCGAGACCCTTCCTACGCATCCCCTCCACGCCCTCTCCCACCAAGTGTGGGGTGTGTTTCTGGGGATGGGACATCCGGCCCGGGGCGGCATACGGCTTGCGGGGGAATCACTGGTGTGCAGCCCTGAATCTGCCCTGCACCCGAACCCCCTCTCCCCCCTGTTCGTATTTGCAGAGGCT
>VFSX01000422.1:42500-135000 GCA_016618255.1 Chlamydomonas sp. UWO 241 | reverse complement strand
AAACGCAGGCCGTCCACGTGCGCGCGCACCTCCCCAAGCTCCGCGCCGGGCTCGTGGCGCTCGTTACCACACAAGTAAATTGACTCAATTTGATTTATTCAACAGCAACAACAAAACGCAAATCCTCCACATGCGCGACGATCCCGACCCCACACAATTCAAACCCGCCACCACGTAATGCACCCCCACCCCCCCCCCACACACACCAACCAACCCCACCCCCACCCTTCCACCCCACCCCACCCAAACAAATGCAGGCCATCCACACGCTGCACGCACCCACACACTCCACTCCTAACACTCACACCGCACTCCACACCATTCACACTCCACACAGGCCATCCACATGCTCGCGCACCTCCTCCCCAAGCTCCGCGCTGGCCTCGTGGCGCTCGTCCCCTCGCAACGCTGGCCGCTGCTGCTGCCAGAGTTCGACAGACTCATGCAGGTGGGACACATGCACACACACACACACACACTGCTGCTGCCAGAGTTTGACAGACTCATGCAGGTGGGACACATGCACACACACACACACACACTGCTGCCGCCGCCGCTGCCGCTGCTGCTGCTGCCAGAGTTTGACAGAATCATGCAGGTGCGCATGGGGTCAAGGGGCAGGAGTTTACGGGCAAGGGTTGAGGGGCTAGGGTTGTGGGGCAGGGCACTCGCAGCGCTGGCCGCTGCTGCTTCCAGAGTTTGACCGACTCATGCAGGTTGGACGCATGGACACACACACACACACACACACGCGCACACACACACACACATGCATGCATGCTAACGCGCACTGCTGCTGCTGCTGCCGCTGCTGCTGCTGCATGAAGTATGGCGAGGTACGCACGCTCTTCTGAATGCAAAACGACGCGGCCTGTACTCAGCACTGGCAAATGAGCAAGCACACACATGGTACATACATGTGCGCATATACACACACACACGCGTGCGCACACACACACACACACACACACACGCGGTGCACACGCGCACACACACGCACACACAGACATGTTGCACGCACACACACACACACACACGCACGCAGGACCTGTCGCTCCACCTGGACAAGATCCACACATACACACACGCACATGCACACACACATGCACACGCGCGCACACACACGCACACACACACTTGCACGACAGGACCTGTCGCTCCACCTGGACGAGATCCACACCAAGCTCGTCGACATCATGCAGGTAGGTTCAAGGTAGCTGGGCTGTAGCTGGGCTGTAGCTGTGCCGTAGCTGTGCGATAGCTGTGCGGTAGCTGGGCTGTAGCTGTGCGGTAGATGTGCCGTAGCTGTGCGGCAGCTATGCGGTAGATGTGCGGTAGCTGTGCGGCAGCTGTGTGGTAGCCCTGCCACAGCCCCAACGTCTAAGGCGCGCAAGTCAAGGCGGTCGTAACGCCTGAGGCGGTCGGGGGTGCGCCTCAGGCAGTGGTGGGCGCCTAAGGGGGCTGGGGGTGGCGCCTGAGGCGGCACCTCCAGAGCCAGCCATAGGCGCGCAAGTAGCGCTGCCTCAGGCGTTGGAATGTGGTAGGGTAGCTGGGCCGTAGCTGGGCTGTAGCTGGGCGGTGGGTAGCTGGGCCGTGGCTTAGCTATAGCTGGGTAGCTGCGCTGTAGCCGGGCAGTAGCTGGGCAGTAACTGGGCTGTAGCTGGGCTGTAGCTGCCCCGCTGGGCTGTGGCGGCATTGTGTACTGTAGCTGGGCTGAAGCTGGGCTGTAGCATGCCTCGCCCGATCAGCCTCAAACACGTATATTTATATATATATATATTGGCACCGCCAATATCAGTGATGCCGTGGGTGCCAGTCTGACACGACCATCCAAATGCACCAACGCAGGACCGGCTGCAGCTCGCGGTCAGGCAGCCCGGCTGCAGGCTGTTGCTGACGCAGCACTCCGACGCTGGGTGCAATGAGCCTTATGAGTCCCACCCAAGTAACAAGTAACAAGTAACACGGGGTTTCCAGCTAAGCAGGCTACTCTTCTACTAGAGATCACCCGCCGATACTCCAGCCCACTTGAGTGTACTAGAGAACCGCCGGCTCCCGGCCAATAGACTACCGCTTCCGCCGGCTAGACTACCCCAAACAGCGGTCTCTGAGAGACATGTCTGGCAAGGAGCATATAGAAAAGAGTCCCACCCACCCACCCAAATATGCCAGTGCAGGCCCGGCCGCAGCTCGCGGCCTGCCGCTGTCTCAGCAGTCCAGCAAGGACACACTCAAACAGGCCGACCCACCCACCCTAATGCACCCACCCACTGCACCCACCCAAGGCCGACCCACCCACCCAAATGCGCCCACCCACCCAAATACACCACAACGCAGGACCGGCTGCAGCTTGCGGCCAGCCAGCTGGTGGCGGAAGCGGAGGTGTGGGGCGCGGCGCCGGGCGCAGCCGGTGGGTGTCCGTGGGATGATGATGGGTCTAGATTCTGAGTCTGGGTATCGGGTCTGGGCTGGGTCTCGGCTTCTACTTACTCACGGTTTTGGGGGCAGGCTGTAGCCCCAACGAGGGCCGACGGCCCTCGTGCACTAAACGAGTGATGGGTGTTTCCAGTCTGTGTGACGTCACTAATTGGTAGGACATAGGTCAGTGCCCTGATGACACGTCAGCAGCCAGCTGGTGGCGGAAGCGGAGGTGTGGGGCGCGGCGCCGGGCGCAGACGGTGGGTGCGCATGGGATAACTACACTGTGACAACACAGTTGCATCGGCCAAAATGTGCAGGCGTTGGGGACCTCGTCGCGCTGCGCACCGCACGACCACCACCAGAGGCAATAGTGACGCTGTGCCTGCCCTCCTGCCATCCTGCGCGCAGGTACCCTCGTTGGCGACGCCGTCAGGGGCCTTGTCAAGTCGCTCGGCACGCTGCGCATGGTGCTCGAACCATCATCACCATCACCCCTCGCATGCCTCATCGCTTGGCACCCCTCGCATGCGTCAACGGTTGGATTGCAACCATGCCTCGCGCAGGCGCCATGGTGGGCGACGCCGTGAGGTGCCTGGTCACGGAGCTCATCACACCACAGTCAAGAGTGACCACCACAGTCAATATTGACCCTGTGCCACCCGACCACCCTGCGCGCAGGTGCCATGGTGGGCGACGCCGTGCGGGGCCTCGTCAAGTCGCTCGGCACGCTGCGCGCGGTGCTTTCACCAATCCTCCAGCAGGAGGAGGTCGCGTACATCTTTGGGCGGGTCGCGAGCCTGTACAGGTGTGGATGCATGCACTGATTGCCGCAACAACAACCTGCAACAACAGCAACAGCCTGCAACAAGAGCAGCAGCCCAGTGCTGCCAGGACAGCTGTTGTTGAGTACATCTTTGGGCGGGTCGCGAGCCTGCACAAGGTGTGGTTGCATGCAGTGTACTGCCGCAACAATAGCCTGCAACAACAGCAACAGCCTGCAACAAGAGCAGCAGCCCAGTGCTGCCAGGACAGCTGTTGTTGAGTACATCTTTGGGCGGGTCGCGAGCCTGTACAAGGTGTGAATGCATGCAGTGTACTGCCGCAACAATAGCCTGCAACAACAGCAACAGCCTGCAACAACAGCAGCAGCCCACTGCTGCCTGGACAGCTGTTGTTGAGTACATCTTTGGGCGGGTCGCGAGCCTGTACAAGGTGTGGATGCATGCCCTGATTGCCGCAACAAAAAAAACATGCAACAACAGCTTGGTGATGTTTTGACAGCTGTTGTTGCGCACGTCTTTGAGCGGGTCGCGAGCCTGTGCAGGTGTGAATGCATGCAGTGTACTGCCGCAACAATAGCCTGCAACAACAGCAACAGCCTGCAGCAACAGCCCTGTGCTGTTGACAGCTGTTGTTGCGTGCAGCTCCGGGCGGGTCGCGAGCCTGTCTATATGTGAATGCATGCAGTGTACTCCCACAATAACAGCCTGCAACAACAGCCTGCAGCAGCAGCCCGTGCTCACGCCACGCCCACTCCATTCGCCCCGTCTCCACTGCACGAAAGCACCACCACCACAACACCGCCGACCCAACCAACACCCAGCCAACCACCCAACTGATGCCTGCTGCAGTGAGACGCTCGCGCATGCGCTCGACGGACTTAAACCTGTCAACCAGGCGTGGGAGGAGCGCCGCAAGGCCAACACGCTCGCGCTGCTGCAGTGCCTCGTTGACATGCCGATGGACCCGTCACTCAAGGTCAGTGGCCTGGGAAGGGCTTACGTAATTGTGTATTTCCCGGCTCGAGCAACTTTGGTCGCTCATACCAGGTGTTTTACAGGTTCTACACGTACGCGCCCGGACGACCACGGAGGACCCCGGGGCGTGAGTAAAGGCCTGGACTACACGTCTTTAGGGGGGCTCTACTAGGAGAGTCCGCAAGGCCACGCACCAGGTGCCATACCAGGCGCAATACACAGCGGGTGTTCCTGTAACGCATGCTGGTTTGCTGCTCCCGGCGAGAGTTTCCAACGCACCCCTCCACGCCTGCTCCACGCCCTCTCCCACCAAGTGTGGGGTGAATTTCTGGTAAATGGGACATCCGGCCCTGAGCGGTATACGGCTTGCAGGGGGGTCACTTCTCAAGGTGGGCGTGGTGAGAATGTTAGAGGACAGAGGGGCCTCAGAGTGGCTCAAAGGGGGGAAGGAAAGGAGGTGAGGGCACTTCACTCAAAAGGTGGGTGTTGGGCACGCACCCACGCGTACGCTTACACATACACACACAACCTGCACCACCCCTGCCACCAGGGAACGGTACAGCGAGCGCTCAAAGTGCTTCCCGAGCGCAGAACACTCTGCCTTACACAATGCTTGCACTTGCCCCGCCAGGGCGCGTCCACGTGGCGCCCGCCCATTCCAACGCACACGCTGGCTGCGCTTCAGCTCACTCCGCCCTCGACCTTCCCTCGCTGCATCACTCGCAGAGCGCGTACACGTCGCGCCTGTCCACGTTCTACACCAAGCACTACGGGCTGATGGTGGACTCGAACCGGCCGGCTGTGAAGCAGCAGCAGGCGCAGGCGCAGGCGCAGCAGGCAGCACTGGAGCAGCAGCAGGCGCAGCAGCAGCAGCAGGCGGCGATGGAGGCGGCATCGGCGGCAGCGTCGCAGCATGCGGCAGCATCGGCGGCAGCGTCGCAGCATGCGGCAGCATCGGCGGCAGCGTCGCAGCATGCGGAGCAGGCTTCGGAACCGCAGCAGCCGCACGACGCGGGGCATGAGCCGGCGTCAGCGTCCGAGCACGTGCCGCAAGCGCAGGCGGCAGCGTCAGAGCGGCAGGCGGCCACGACGGAGCCATCGGAGCAGCAACCAGAGCCAGCAGCGGCTGGCAGCAGTGCAGGTGACGAGGGTGCAGCGGTGGCGCATGCAGAAGACGAGGAGGCAGCGACGCAGCGGGCGGCGGATGGCACGGCAGCCGAGGTCTCGTCAGCAGCACTGGACGGCGCTGGTGTTGGTGGCAGGAGCGAGCAGGGTGCGGGCGCTGATGATGGCGCAGGCGCGGAGGGCGTGGGCAGCAGCGGCGACGATGCACGGTGATGATGGGTGTTGCAGTCAGAGCACCTGAATAGGCGTAAGACAATGCTCAGCGCGAGCACCTTCATGAGATGGCTGGCTGTCGCTGCTAGGGAACCCCAACTCTGTAAAGAGCGTGGGCGCGCCCCCAGGTCCCCTATCACAGCGGCAGCAAACGCTTGGTAGCCCGCACGCACTCGCCATATGAGCGCTGGGGGCGTTGAGCGCGAGGACCGGGAGGCTGCCGGCGGCGAGGCCAAACACGGCGGTTGCAATATGGCCGCCCGCCCGAGCCGTCCACAGAGCTGTCGTCATCCAGGGATGCGAAGACAGCATTCTGCTTTTGGGTAGTGCGTGGGCAACCCACTAGCTCAGGGGACGCGCTGTGAGGAAGTGTAGCGCGCTGGGGGCGGAGGGAGCCCAACCATGCCACACTTAAAGCCGCAGCATTGGAATCGTTGCAGGACGTGAGCACTGCCCCGCCTCGCTCTGCTTCTGATGTGGGTGTGACTCAACTACTACTCAACTACGACTCGTTATTGGCCAAAACACGGAGAATCGTTGGTTGATGCTTGCGACCGGCTTTCGACAGTGCTTGCTTGCTCACTGACAGGCCGACTGTCACAGCCGCACCTCACTCGCATCTCGTCATCTATGCCGCCGGCGACACGCACGGCTGCGTAACCGCATTCCTCACACCTGACCCTGCGTCTGCCATCTTATGTGCATCCCCGACATGTGTTGTGTGTTGGGGGGGGGCAGGGTCGAGGCTGCACATTTTTGTTGGGTTAAGGGCAGGTTACGGGTAAATTAAGGGTTCGTTCTCTTTCGTGGGTGAGTGCCGACGTGACATCCAGGTCGGATCCATCAGAAGCTCTGAGGGAGACGGGGAGGCCACCTCCTGTCAATGTAGGGCAGTTGGGCGTGAAATTTCACCTTATCCGATTGACACCAAATTGAAGAGTTAAGGTTTATAACATGTTATAAGACCATGCGCGTTCTTAAAACCAGGATTGGACGCCTGCCGAGGGGTCGCTGGGGTGGGGCGGAGTGGGGTGCGGAGGACAGCCACTCTAATCGGCTGCGCCCAACTCCAGGACGCGATAAAGGCCACCCCCGCGATGGGCGACGCGTAGCAGCATGTCATATGCGTGCGATGGCGGGGCGGTGCGACGGTGGGCGCCCCAGAGGACGACATCGAGGCTCGCAGGTGTCGAAATTGTCAAAAAGGGGCAGAAACCGGGTCGCCAGCGGTGCGCCCGACGCGCGCTGCGCCCAAAATAAATACAGGCGGTGTCTGGTGGTCGTATCCCTTGTCTGTGGGGGCCGGGGTCGTGCCGGGCAGGGCTGGGTGGTGGTTCCGTTCCTGAACAGCGTACAGCGGTGCTCTCTCCTGCTCATCTGCCACACTCTAGGCAGGCCAGGGTCCTGGCCCCTCGCACAGCTCTCACAGCTCTCACAGCTCTCACTCTCGCCACTAAATTGGTGAGGAGGGGGGAGGAGGGAGGAGGAGAGCGCGTAGCTTATCAGGTGCGTCATGAAACAAACAGATTTAAATAACAAATAAACAGTAATGATGATGAGAGAGTTTTACAATCCACTTCTGGCGGTCACACGTACGGTTCCAAAGCTCCAGTGGGACTTAGAGAAACAAGGCTCAAGGCCCACAAAAGGTCAAGCTACAAGTAGCCCACGGTAACGCCATCCACACTTGGTGGCGGGCGCCAAGCAAGCAGCACCACTGTGCAGGCTGCACACCCAGCCCCTCAAATGGCCAGAGGGCGGACCCAAGGTATAAAACCATAGTTACAGTTACAGCTACAGTTACAGTTACATGGCATTCCAGCTAAGACAACACTAGTCCTAGTGCCACCGCCCTGTGAAGGACGATAGCCACCAGCCGGTTACCTGCCGTCTAGACTACCGCTCCCGCCGGCTAGTTTAGACCCAAACAAGTCCCTGGGGGATATGTCTGGCAAGGAGCGTATAGGAAAGGACCGTCCTCCTCCTGGCCTTTGAGGCCAACCACGCCGGCTGTGCCGACTGGCGGCGCTGAAGCATAAAACCATGAAGGGACCAAAAAGCCCTCCCACAGACCACCGGAAGCGGGGCTAGTAGCACACCCGCCGCAGCACTCTACTCAGCGACCACACCGCACCCGCCACCGCACGCGTGTGGCGCCACCTCCCTCTCAAAAACACCCCCAGAGGGAATGCCATCTAGCAAGCAGGTGCAGGCACCCGCTCGCCGTCAACGACGAGGCGCGCGCGGTGGAACTGCGCCCGCTTCCCCGCAACCTTGGCGGCGAGGAAAGCGGGCCACAGCGCCTGGTGCTGCGCCTCCTCGCAGTCACTGAGGACGTCGAAGACTGCAGTCGAGTCCACGCAGCGGCGCAGCTCGTGGCGCCAGCGCACGACAGTGTCGGCCACGGCGTCAGACGCCACGGTGAAGAGCACACGCAGCACACCGCCCCCGCGTGGCTCCACGCCGATGCCCCCGACGGCAGGCTTGGCGTTGAGGAGCGACGCGGACACGACGCCACCATCAGCCGGCTCCCGCCGGCCGGTGCCGCCGTAGAGGAAGCGCACGACATCCGTAGCCAGGCGGACGGGCAGGCTGGTGCCGTCCTCGGCAGCTGCAGCGATCCGCTCCGCCGCCGCCGCCGTCGCCTCCTCTTCATCCATCCGCCTGCCACCGCCCGCGAGGAACCAGTTGGCGCCGCGTGCCACCGGGATGGACTGCACGAAGCTGCGGCGCAGCGACGTGTCGCCCACACGCGCAGGCAGCCCCCCCGGCGTGAGGGGCCGCGCGCAGATGCGGCACGCGTGGCGCCCGACGCAGGCCGCTCCGTCGCCGGCCCCCCCCCGCCGACGCCACAGGGGCGGCAGCAGCAGCGGGCCGGGCAGGCTGAGCAGCCTCGGCAGCAGGCGCAGCGCGGGGCGCCGCACTGTGGGCCGCATGGCCGGCCCGCGCGCGGGCGGGCTCTGCATGCGCATCTGCATGGGCGCCCCAGGGACGCGGCTCACCAGGAGGCTCACCACATCCACCAGGGACGCAATCTGTTGCGCCTGCGCCTGCACCACAGCGAGCACCCCCGCAAGGGCACCGCTGTGGCCGGCGTCGGCAACCTGTGGCGCGCCCACCTGCGTCGGCGCATTCTGTGGCTGGGCGCGCGCCCTCGCCTCCCTGTCCAGCAGCCCCCCTACCAGGCGTCTGATGTCTGCCTGCCCCGCGCTGAGGGCGCGGAGGGCGTCTGTGGTGTCGGCCGAGGCCGAGATGTGGTTGCTGGCGTCGCCATGCAGGTGTTGCGCAGCCTCCGCGTATGTGGCTGCCCCCCGCGCCCCATGGAGCGCCGAAAGCTGTGTCTGTGTCGCATCCACGCACGCGCGGTGGCGTGGCGGGGAGTCTGAGCCGGGGGAGCCGCTGCTCACCGGTGATTCTGTGGTGGTGGCCGCGCGGGCGATGAGCGCGCCGGCGGCCGCACTGTGTTTGCGCGCCTTAGAGCGCGTCATGAGTCATGGGAGCAAGCATGTGAGAAGTAACACGGGGTTTCCAGCTAAGCAGACTACTCTTCTTCTAGAGACACCCGCCAATACTCCAGCACACTTAAGTACTAGAGTACCGCCGGCTCCCGGCCGATAGACTACCGCTCCCGCCGGCTAGACTACCCCAAACAGCGGTCTCTGAGAGACATATCTGGCAAGGAGCATATAGGAGAGGACCTTCCTCAGGGTCACAGTAGTGGCCTTGTGGCCAGTCAAGCCGGCAGAGCCGACTGGCGCTGACTGGAACGGTCCCCGCCTGGCAGTACATGGCTGTCCAGCTCTCGTTTGCATGGGGCTCAGCCGGCGCCCCATGCCTCATGCATGATGATGAGTTCGTTACAATCCACTTCTGGCGGTCACACGTGCGGTTCCAAAGCTCCAGTGGGACTTAGATGAAGCAGTCCTGAAGACCTGCCAACAGAAAAAGGGGGGGTGCCCCACGGCAACGCCATCCACACACGGCGGCGGGCGCCAAGCAAGCAGCACCACAGTGCAGGCTCCACACTCAACCCCTCCAGTGGATGAAGGGCGGGCCCAAGGTATAAAACCATAAAGGGACCAAAAAAAAGCCCACCCTCAAAACACTGGAAGCGGAGCAGGTGCGCACACCCACCACAGCACTCTACCCAGCAGCCACAACTCATCCCGCCAGCGCACGCGTGCGGCGCTACCTCCCCTCACATAACTCGTCCCCTCAGGGATCTAGGACGCCTTGTTCAGAGTGAGCTTGCCGTCCACCACTCCAACATAGGGGTGGGTCGGGCCACCACACCCGCCCAACCTCGCGGCATCACGCCGCCCTCAGCAAAGGACGCCAGCGCGTTCCAAAGGTCCATCGTCGCCAGCGCCCCCGCCCGCTCAACCGACACCGTGCGATCAGGGGGCAGCACACCATCACGCGGACGCGTGATGCGCCACAGGTGGCGGCATCCGCGCTCCATAGCGTCCACCACGAGCGCTGCCACCACAGCCCACACACCAGCACGCACCCCAGCGGGAGGCTGCAGCAGCCACACCTGGCAGCACGTGATGACCGGCGTAGGAGCAGGGAGGGCAGCAGCAACCGCCACCACCACCGCCTCCGCCACCGCGCATCCCCAGAAGCAGTGCGCACGCCACGCCGTCGCCGGCGGCCCGTCCTCCTCACGGCACCGCCACCCGCACGGGCACTCGGGCACTCCAAGCGCAGCCTGCTTGTGAAAGCCACTCACCCACAGCCGCCAGATGGGCTCCTTGCAGGCGCTGAGGAGCGGCAGCCGCCACAGCCCTGGCACCGCCGCCTCCAGGGTGCGCAGCCCCGCGCAGACCTGAGCGTCGGTTGCACGGGGGCCTCCGCGCATCCCGCAGTCAAGCGCCAGAGCCGCCTCCACCGTGGCTGCCCGCCGCACTCGCCGCTCGTCCACAACCGCCCGCAGTTGAAGCGCCACCGCTAGCTTGCACGTCAGCTGCCCGACCACGCCCGGGCCGTGCGCAAACCCAACCCACCGGGGCTCGTCCGCGGCCCCGCCCCCCGCAGGCAGGGGAGCATGTTTGGCAGTTGCGGATCGGAGGCCAGGCCGCCCACGCTGCCATCCAGCCGGCGTGATGACACTCGGCAGCTGCCACCCGACCAGCCGCAGGATCTCCACCACAGCAGCGCGCTCGCCCGCGCGAGGGAGGGGCTGAAAGCAACGGAGCGGCCGGAGCAGAGTGAGGGCAGCTCCACCAGCTGCCGTCTCGACCCAGGCTGAGGGCACTGCCGCGAGCGCGACCGCCACTGCCGTGAACAGGGGGTCGAGCGTGCGCTGCACGCACAGCAGATCTGGCCCATCCCCCAGCACTGGCGGCGGCACCCCTGGGAAAAGGGCGCGGCACAGGACTGCCCTCCAGACACTGCCCCCGTCGTAGGCGCCGCACGCCAGAGCTGCGCAAAACTGCCCCAGCACGAGCGGCGCGCATTCCGGATCCGCGGCAGCGTACACCGCCAGGCATGCGTGGTCGACCGTGCGTGTGCTGCGCACCATGTCGACAGCAGCGAGCCACGCCCACAGCGCACACAGGTCTGTGACCGTCCGCATGCCGGGGAGGGCGTCGCGCACGCGGGCGAGGCCGTCCACCCGCCAGCAGGTCGCACCGGTCGAGCTGAAGAGCGCATGCCCTGCCGCATCCCCAGTGGGCTCCCGCCACTGTACCGTCCGCTGCGCAGCCGGCAGCTCCAGCTGGAGGAGGGGATTTGCCCAGAGCGGCGCCTCCGCCCCCCACAGCTCAGCTGTTTGCACGCGTCCCAGGATGCGCGCCACTGGCCCCAGGGCCTGCACCCCATTGAGCATGCGCCGCATCGGCCCAGCCAGCAGCGCCGCGCTCACAGCCGGTTCTACGCACTCACCAACGAGGCCGCTTGGCAGAGTGCCTGGCCCAGGCGCGAGGCCCGCCATAAGCACAAAAAGGCTCGGGTGGGCCCCCGGGCAGAGGCGGTGCACCGCCTCCACCATGAGCGGCTCCCATGCCGGCTGAGCCGGGGGCGCGGGCTGCTGTTCCGGCTGTGCCCCCCTGCCACCTCCGTCGCCCCCGCTGCCGCCACCTCCGCCGCCGTCGCCGCCACCAGCCTCGCCACCATCGCCGGCCCGTGGGGCCGACAGCAGGAGATGGGGGGCGCCAGCCGCCCACGCCCCAAACAGGCACGCGAGGTGGACGGCCCACTGCGCGTGCACAATCTCCCGCCACGCCGGCGCCCGTGCGCCGGCCGCCCCAGGAGCATCGCAGCGGGCGCGCCTGGCACCGAAGAGGCCCACCGCGGCAGCGCTGCCGGTGGGTCCGGCCCCACGCTCCTGTCCACCAGAGTAGCCGTCCACCGGGAGAGCAGCCTCTCTGCCTCCGGAGTCATGCCACAGTGCACCGCCCGGAACAGGATGCGGGAGACCCCGTACGTCGCCGCCGCGTGCCCCCTGCCAAAGACAGACATTGGGAAGCGCGCGAGCTTGGTGTACGCGGCCGCAAGCCTCTCACGGCACACCCCGGTGACGGCCTCCGGGGGCGGCAGGCCGGCAGAAACGGGCACGCCCAGCGACACGCCCGCGTCCAGCACGCGCAGCCCAGCCACCTCTGCACCCGCCAGCAAGCCCTCCCCCGCCGAACCCAGGGGCAGGATGCCGCACTTGCCGAGGTTTAGGACGAGGCCCGTCGCTCGGCCAAACACCGCCATCGCCTCCACCAGCGCAGCGACGGCAGCCGGCGCACACGACCGGAGGAGGGGCATGCAGTCGTCAGCGTACTGGGGGCAGGTCACTCTGCAGCCAGGCACGACCTCGACCCCCACCGCCGGGCAGGTGCGCAGGAAGCACGCGAGCGCATGCCCCAGGAACAGGAAGAGGGCTGGCGCAGCGGGGCAGCCCTGGCGCACGCCCGCCGCATACCGGCGCGGCTCAGAGATGAACCCGTTGACCTCGGCCGACGCGTACGTGTGCGTGAGGATGGTGCGGGTCCATGCCAGCACACCGTCACCGACGCCCACCGCCTCCATGACCGCAAGGAGGCAGCCACGGTCGATGGTGTCGCACGCCTTGCGGAAGTCGAGCATGCATGGCCAGGTCCCACCTTCCAGGGGTGCATGGACGACAGAGTTGTCATGGAGGCTGCCTGAAGACCTTCCAACGCCAGTCACCGGCAGACGAGCGACCCTGAGGATGAGCGCGGTGACGAACGCTGCGATTGGTGAAGCGGATTTACTCTGTGTTGCCTTGGCGGTCGCCACCGCTGAAGCCGTGATGGTAGCACGCCTCCACGGGCAGCCATCTTGACCAATGTCCAGCATGCATTGACGGGCGCCAGCTCCTCCGCTCATCGATCAACTCGTCGAGATCGGTGCCGCATGGCGTCCTGCATGGGGGGAGGATAAGGGCCGTCTCCCAGCACGGGCCGTGGCAGCGCCGCGGCTACTCGCCAAGCCATGGCAGCGCCGGGCAAGCCGCTCCTGCAGTGCTCCACCGAGGGGCAGTCTAGCAGGAGCCGGGCCAGTCGTATTTTACCCCGCTCGTCAGCGGCACGGAGATCCTCGTCACCAGCAGCGCCGCATTGCTGGGTCCAGGGCTCGGCGACGAGAACGCGCCTCCGTTAATCGAGCCCCCAAAACAAATAAAGACTGAATAAATCTGACAACTCTCCAACTCCAACCACCTCCAACTACAACAATCAACAAGAATCGATTTTGAAACATCAAAGAAATTTCTGGCAGATCAACCACGCACGCACTCATCCCTTTGGGTACGCCTAACAGAGACCCTTACAGATAACGTTATTCGAGTATATGAAATCCACTTTGTGAGGGCACATGTTCGGTTGTGAAGCTGCAACAAAGACACAAAAGCAGTGAGACCTGCCAATAATTAAAGGAGGGGGCAGCCTGCACACAGTAGCGCACTCCCACATTTTGGGAGTGTGACTCGCGTGCGTGCGTGGGCTGCAACTTTCACGTACGTCAACTCAACTCGAAGCAATCGGGGCAGTGCCAGTCACCCAGCGGCACGGCAGTCAGATCAGGCTGCAGGCACAGCATGTGCCACCCGCAGTGGCACCCGTCGCACAGCAGCAGCTCTATTGCCAGAGTCGCCGTGCCTGCAGCACTCATATGTGCTCATAGTAAGCGCCGCAGCGAGGTCAGCAGCCTTGCGCGCGTGGTCCTTGGCGCGCGGTGACAGCCTAGGCCTTGCGCGTCAACAAGGCTTGCACATTGGTTACAGTGGTGGTCTTCTTCTACACTGCGTGGCCACAGTGATGAAGTTCTGCAGCCATGATACGTGCCGCTGTCGCATTCGATGGCCAAAAGTCGGTCGGCTCGACGGCTTTCTGCATAGGAAATACTCAGCTGAGCCTTGATACATCATGCACATACACACAGCGAAGGGGGAGGGGAAGGGGGGAGTTTGCTGTGTCAATACACCATCCAAGCATCGAGTGTGGATGCGTGCCACACGTCGCGCGTGTGTCGTGACTTTCACCAGATGGGCGCCATGTCTGCATGTGAATCCGTAGAAGAACCTTTCTAGAAGCCCCAGGAAGCCTTTGCTCAAAGAAAATTGGTAGAAAACCTCACGGGTTTGAACCTACCCTTCCACACTTGTGCAGAAACCCACCAAGGGGCAACTGCCAGTCAGCCTTCAAACCACGCAGTTTAAATAGCTGGGCATGTCCTTAATAAACATCTTAATATGCCCTCTTAGTTTCGGCAACATGCGAATCCGGTACGGGCTCCATGCACACCGTACCCTGTGCAACCCCTGAAAAAGCCTCCCTGTTGCTTGTGGCGGGCGGGCGTCGAATGCCCTGGAGCGCCCTGTTCCTGCGCGCCCCGCACCTTCCTGTTCAGCCCTACATATACCTAAACCTTTCCTCTTCATTATTTGTGACGGAGCGGGCCGCCTGGGGCTGCGAGTCGTCGTTCACCCTTCCCAAATTCACATTTTGTACTCCCCCAAGGGCCGACGTAGTCCGACAGGGCCACAACGCTTTCATACAGCGGAGAGTGCGCATACCAACGCGCTGTATCAGCGGCAAAATGTAACACTATGTAACAACCCCCCATGCAAGCTAAAAACTGTGTTGGGCGCCCAAACCACCCAAAAATGCAAGGCAGCACGCTGTTGTCACGCGCGCGGGAAGCGAGACGTTAAGCAAGGATACATGATGCTTTAATTACCCTGTTCACGTGTCGCGCATCGCGGGGATGGGGCCTAGGCGGTGCACGGGGTCCTGTGTCGCTCCGCCCTGGGCCGTAGCCACGCCTCGCCCCAGCGCCGATGGCGCCCCCACCTCTGAAGAAACAGCCAGTGAGAGTGCTGGTAGAGACTTTGGGACACTCAGTTGGGGAGTTGGGGCACTGGGGGCGCGCCACGAGAAGGGTGTGCAACACAGTCGGCGCACTGGGCACTCGAGTCCAAGGTTGGGGGGTCTCTCGACCCTCCTCCAAAAGCCCCTCCGCCCGTTCCCCGACCCCCCCAAGGTCCTTCATAAATCATTGTGCCCTCTGGGCGGGGCACTCTGTACGGGCGCTTTTGTCCCACGCCCAACTGCCCTACAATGGAGGTGTGAACCTAACCTAGGAGCCGCTCCGCCCGACCCGCCCCCCCCGGGCCATGGGTTCCCCCACATTTGCCCAGCTTTAGTCCAGAAGGGGGGCACTGGGCACACAGCCAAGCAGCAGGGAGCAACAGCTCCCAACAGCAGAGCGTGCTGATTTGCCCCTGTGTTAATTTGCCCCATCCTCCTACAGGTTGCACATAGCATCAATGCAAGCGCTGGCGAGCGGTACCCAAACACCGTTCTGTTGCCGGGTGGCCGGACTGCTGACGATAGAGACTGCCTGACACATGACGAAGCCGAAACAAGTCCTCCATTTACATGTACACTGCTTTCCTCTGTTGCGGGGTGTGGGTGGTGGGAAGTTGATGTTCACAAGCAAAGTGAACAAATGATAATGGCAGTGTGTGCCTCAAAATAGTACCGCGTGGGCGCCGCACATAGGTTACCGCAGCGGTGCTAAAAGCTCTCATTGTGTGTGATGGCTGGCGCCCCATCCATGGCTGGGTGATGGATGGTGGCGCGCTCTAGCCATCGTATCTTAAGTCGGTCGTGGGTATAGCCGGGTCCTTTATTGGTTCTGTGGTTGTGCCAGTGGCTGGCATCGCGCGTGTTGGCACACACTGTGTTGTGTGTGTATGATGTGCCACACCGCGTGCCGCACTGTGCTGCGCCACCGCCGTCGGTCTCTCGCTTGCCTCGTGTACATCATGACGTCTCCGTCTCACTCGCTCAATCTCTCCTGGTGTTGTACTCGCTCCGGTCGTGTAGTTGTTCCGAGCGCTCCCTCCTCCATTCCGCGCGGCGATGCTCTCATGCTGAGTCGTTGAAGAGCAGCTCGTTGGCGACGACGCCGATGACCGTGGATGTTGCCGTGATCGACAGCGCGTGGATGGGGTCCTGGCCGTTGGCCCAGAAGAAGCCGGTGACAATGAGCGCGCCGACACCCGTGGACAGGAAGTCGTAGCGCTGCGAAGGGCGAGGGAAGGGGGGGGGGAGACAGCCGGTGAGGCGGGGTATGCGCACACGGTGCGGGCGCCTGCACAGGCAGGAGGAGGACGGCGTGCACACACACGCGGGCGAGGAGGGGTCTGGGGCCTGACGGGGTCCTTGGGAGGGGTCTGGGGTTCTTGCGCCCATGTGCATGTCCCCATGTGACGAGTCGCATGTGTCGGTTGCGGCGGGCCATTTCCTTGTCCCGAGATCTCTGGCATGTGCAGCATGTGCAGTCTCCAGACGTGGGAGTGCACCGCGTGCCGTGTTTGCCTGCTCACCTGGAAGAGGCTCGTGACCGCTGCCTTCGCTTGCAAGACCGGCTCCTTGGCGTCGTCACTCGCCTCGGCACGCACTCGTACAGAGCGGCGGGAGCAGCTGGGGGTGGACGCCGAGGGAGGGCTCATGCGGGGTGCATTCCCCGTCAGCACCGAAGCGCGCGAGGGGCCGCACACGCGGCACGCAGTGCGGGAGGAGGAGGTGGAGGCGAGGGCGAAAGACATGGTGTTCTGGTGTAGTAGTAGTGATGGAGTTGTGAGTTTGAATGGCTTCCGAAAGCCAAGTTTTGCTAGATACGCCAAAAAGCGGCCCCCACACATCCACCGTGGCAAGCCCAAGATCCTTCACGCCTTGTAGCCGACACCGTGGACGTGTTCGCTGCAGCCCGGGCGCAAAGATCTGGTTGACCACGCACGGCATAGGGACATGGTGCAGTTTGTTGTTGCAACAGCCCTGTTGCTCTGCTAGCCAGAGGCAGACACCTGCCTACTCATACAGCTGCATCAGCCTACCTAATAACTGCAAAACACAACGAGTACCGTGCACCTGGCCCCCCCCTCCATCTTCGACGCAACGCCCGCACACTCCACTCAGTGATTGCAACACCCTCTTGTTGTTGACTGGGGCATGGGGACACTGCAAGCTGGCAGTTTGATTGCGGATGTCCTCCCAGGGAAGTAGGTGGCAGGGTGCATGGCACGGTTGGCTCTTGAGACTGCAATAGATCACTCACGAGTTTGCAACAAAGGATGGCTAAATAGTATAAGTTACTGATGATGATGATGATGATGAGAGTTTTACAATCCACTTCTGGCGGTCACACGTACGGTTCCAAAGCTCCAGTGGGACTTAGAGAAACAAGGCTCAAGGCCCACAAAAGGTCAAGCCACAAGTAGCCCACGGTAACGCCATCCACACTTGGTGGCGGGCGCCAAGCAAGCAGCACCACTGTGCAGGCTGCACACCCAGCCCCTCAAATGGCCAGAGGGCGGACCCAAGGTATAAAACCATGAAGGGACCAAAAAGCCCTCCCCCAGACCACCGGAAGCGGGGCTAGTAGCACACCCGCCGCAGCACTCTACTCAGCGACCACACCGCACCCGCCACCGCACGCGTGTGGCGCCACCTCCCCTTCAAAAACACCCCCAGAGGGAATGCCATCTAGCAAGCAGGTGCAGGCACCCGCTCGCCGTCAACGACGAGGCGCGCGCGGTGGAACTGCGCCCGCTTCCCCGTTACTGCGGCCCGCCTTCTGGCTCTGACTTTCTCTCGACTGACTTCAGCGTAAGCGTGCACGTGTCATGTGTGTGGCCAGCCCTTGCCCGATTCACCCCAAGCCATGTCTCCGCGGTCCGCAACAACTGTTTTTTTGCATACTGTGCCGACGCTGGCGCTGGCATGACGCTGGCGCTTGCGGGAGAAGACGAGCGGCCGGCCTCGCGCCTCACCATGCCTCAGCAGCTTCTCCGCTGGCAGGCCCTCTGCAGTGGGCCACCCCCAGTCCTCCACATGCCTGCTGCATGTGGCAATAAGGTTGCGTGCGCACTCCTCCAGGCGGCCGGCCAAGAGAGTTCAGGAGTTTGGGCCTATGGAATGGGGTTTAGGAGCTGGTGGTCTGGGTCGCAATTCAAGAGTGGTGGTGTAGAAAGTTACATGAGCCAGTGGGACTTTGCTCCGGCCTCGGCTGCTGCTCAGTCGCAGCAGCATACAGGTGGCCACTACGCAAGTTGGTCGCCGCGAGGCCGTACACGGCAGTGGTTCCGTCAAGGATCTTGAAAAAATGATGGAATGGCTCAACCCGGGCCTCACGCTCAGTTCGCCAATCTCAACCCGACTGCGGCGAATTTTGGCGGGAAAAGTATTAAAATGCCAATTTTCACACTTTTTCGGGTGGGAATTTGCGCAATCTCAACCCGACGCGCCAGCCCGAATCGGCCAATCTCAACCCGAAAGTGCACTTTGTCGGGTCGCGGGTCGGGGAATGGAAACACTGGTACACGGTGTATGTACACATGGCGGTACATCCCGAACTTGCTGTGGTCGCACGGAATAACCTTGCAAAGATAATCGAGCATTCGAGGAAACGCCAATCATCCGGGAATGATTTCATTTATTGGCCAATCAATGACGTGTGCCCTTTGCCTTTGCGAATAAGTATTGTTGTGGGCACCCCCGCAAAGCTGGAAACAATAAAACAAACGAAAACTGGGGGGGGGGGGTCAATCGAATGGAGCGTCAAAGCGACTGAAATCGACGAAAAACGACCCCCCGCGGCAGGGGGGAGGGGTGGTTAGGTCGATTTCAGACCCCATGCCCCCAAACTCTGGATTTTGGCACCAGATCGGCGCCATGCCCTTCGCCTGCCTTAGTTACGTCCATATCCACCCTAAAGAGATGGGCAGTGAGGGGTTGGTTGGTTGGTCCGGGGACTTGAAAAAAACATTGTCACTTTCAACTCCGGCATCCGTTCGACCTGGGAGTGGGCGCGTTGGATTCCCCTTGTCAAGAGGAGTCCAAATCCACCCTCAGATCATCCACACACCCAATACATACTGCAGGGGTGTGGGGGTCCCACACCGGGCAGCTGGTGTGGACCACTGGTTCATACCGCCTGAGAGCCAGGATGCTCTGCAGACCTCCGATTGGGCTGGGGGTGGGCGCGCTAGAGTTGTGCTGCAACACAGATGCCAAATGCATGGTCATTCATGCGGTTCATCATTTGGGAGGATGTGGGTGGGGCCTTTGAGTGTGGGGCTGCACCGGGGCGTGTGGCCGCCTTCTGAGGCCAGTTTCAAGAAGTTGAAGTGAGTTGCACAGCCACCCTCTGAAACCATACAGGGAATCATGTTACGGAGCTGCACACCAAGTTTAAGCAGCAACAGATTAGGCCAGGGTGTACTTGGGGTTGGTTGGTCCACCCAGGGATGGAAAAAATTGGGGTTTGAAAAAAACTTTCCTCCCCCCCCCCTGCCCCACGGAGCGATTTTAATCGATGAAAAACGATCGTGGCCGACACCGTCGTGCGCTGGCGCCACGCGCTGCGCCGCTGCGTTGACCCGTCGGCTGCGGTCTTCGACGTCCTCAGTGACCGCGAGGAGGCGCGTCACCAGGCGCTGTGGCCCGCTTTCGTCGCCGCCAAGGCTGCGGGCAAACGGTTCCACCGCGCACGCCTCGTGGTTGACGGCGAGCGGGTGGCTGCACCTGCTTGTGAGTTGCATCCCCTCTCGGGGTGTGTTTGAGAGGGAGGTGGCGCCACATGCGCGCGGTGGCGGGTGCAGTGTGGTCGCTGGGTAGAGCGCCGCGGCGGGTGTTGCTACCAGCCCCGCTTCTGGTGGGTTGGGGGACGGCCTCTGGTCCCTTATGGTTTATACCTTGGGCTGTCCTCCACCCAGGTGGTCTTTGCTGGAAAGCCAATGTAACTGTAACTGTAACTGTCCTCCACCCACCGGAGGGGCTTTGGTGAGGTGCCTGTGGCCTGTGCTGCTGCTTGGCGCCCACCAGCTGTGTGGGTGGCGCTACTGTGGGCTTGACCTTTTTGGTGGGCCTTGTGCCTGATACCGTAGTCTCGCTTAGCTTTCCCCGGGGTCCACTAAACGCCCTCTTTATTTCGAATTTTAGGCCTGTGTGGGGCGTTTTGCGACTTAATTTGTTCGTCTTTGCGCTGCCTTCGCGGCGGCTTTTTGCGGGGCCTGTAGAGCGTAGATCCGGGTTTGAATCTCGCCGGGGGCTTTCTGTACCTTCACGGAGCGTTTTCGGACTTTATTTCACGTTTACGGAGCCTTTGCGGGGCGTTTTCGGACTTAGTTAGGCGGGAAGGCAAAGCGAGACTACGGTAGTCCCGCTGGAACTTTCGAATTGGTTGTGACCGCCGGCAGTGGATGTGTTACACTACCGTACAGGGCCTGAGCCTTCGTGGGGGGGTCGAAAAAATAATGTTTAATCGCTCCGCGGGGGGTCGTTTTTCGTCGATATTGGTCGTTTTGACGCCCCAAATCGCGACTTTTGCGAGATTTTAATCGTTTTCAGCTTCGCCAAAACAATACTTACTCGCGAAGGCACATGCCCTGTACGGTACTCTCAGGAGATTGTTTACATTTTCGACCCTCCCGCTAAGGCGCGTACTGGGCGCGTACGGTAATTATTGTTTGTGCGCTTTTCGTTTTGCCCCCTTCGCCGCTTTGATTTTCATTCATGCTTGCCCTGTGTCCCTATTTTTCTGACGGCCCTTGGCTCACTAGTGCGCGCACTCGTTGGCCAGATTTGCACACCGGTGTGGGGTATGACGCATTTGTTTGTTTCCCTCGTGTGCACCACCACCACCACACCACTTACGCAGCAGCCATGGCCGAGAACGGTTCCAGCGGGCCCTACAAGCCGAAGAGCATCCTCATCACCGGAGGCGCGGGCTTCATCGCCTCACATGTTGCGATTCGCCTGACCAAGACCTACCCCGAGTACAAGGTGCGTGCATGGCGCTTGCATACGGTCGTGCTTGCATGCGTGCCGCTGGGAGTGCGCGATCTGCACACACACACACACACAAGGCACACTGACTTTTGTTTTGTTGGTGCTCAGATCGTGGTGCTCGACAAGCTGGATTACTGCTCCAGCCTCAAGAACCTCGACAGCATCAAGCACCACCGCAACTTCAAGGTGGGAGGGGCATCGAGGAGCGCGGAGCGGGTGTCGAGGCAACGCATGCATGCTTGACCGTTTGAGCACCCTTGCGTGATGCCGCCCCGATCGCGCGCAGTTCGTCAAGGGCGACATCCAGTCCATGGACCTGATCAGCTTCGTGCTGCAGTCAGAGGAGATCGATACGGTCATGCACTTCGCGGCGCAGGTGAGGGCAAGGGGCATGCACAAGCTGCCCCCCGTGGCGTTGCCCACGCATGGCCATACATGCACTCATAGATCATGGCGGCTGCGGGGTGGTCCACGGACGCTGAGGGCATGCAGGTGCATGGCGCGGTCGCATGGCTACAGACATGGGCACTGCATGAGGTCGCATGCTCGCACGGGGGCCCACGAGGCCGCACGCACCCACCACCCACTTTGTACGCTTGCAGACGCATGTTGACAACTCGTTCGGCAACTCGCTAGCGTTCACGATGAACAACACGTACGGCACGCACGTGCTGCTGGAGGCGTCACGCAAGGCCGGCACGATCCGCCGCTTCATCAACGTCTCGACAGACGAGGTGTACGGGGAGACGAGCCTGGGCAAGGAGCAGGGTGAGTAGGAGTGAGGGGAGGGCGCGAGGGCGTGCAGCGCGCGCACAGTGCATGGTGCTTGCCATTGGCATCCACAGCAACCCGCCATATGCCACATGCGGTGCGCCGCACGCGTCGCACGGCTGGCAGCAGCGTGCACACGCAACGTGCACACACACATACATAACCTCCGACGCGCCGGACGCTGCCGTGCATGCGTTGCTGCTGCCGCTGATTGCCAGGCCTCGAGGAGGGCAGCCACATGGACCCCACGAACCCGTACTCTGCCGCCAAGGCCGGCGCGGAGATGCTCTGCAAGGCGTACATCACGTCATACAAGATGCCGATCATCATCACGCGCGGGAACAACGTGTACGGGCCGCACCAATTCCCGGGTGGGTGGGGTGGATGGCAGCGGATCCGCTAAGTGATACAGACGCAACCCGACAGTAGAACTTCAGTACGTTTTTTGTACGTCCAGATAAGCACATGGCCTTATGGGATTCCTGTAGCGTGTTGCCCTGGCAGAACCACTGGTGGTTGGGGAACCACTGACGGGTGGGAGATGAGCACATGGCCTTCTGGGATTCCTACAGCAGTGAGGTGCCTTGGCAGAATCAATGGTGGGTGGGGAGGCACTGGTGGGTGGGAGATCAGCACGTGGCCTCCTGGGATTCCTACTGTAGTGAGGTGAGATGTGGTGCCTTCGCAGAACCACTGGTGGGCGGAGGGGGCCCATGGGGGAGAGGCCGTGGGGCGCGCGCGCAGGCGGAAGCTGGTGCTCCATGCGATGGCAGGGTGGCGCACCAGCTGATAGCATACACACATGCACATAGCTAGCTTTGCTGCCTCTGCCTGTGCACTGGGATGTCTACCGACACACAGCTGGCTCACCAGCTGGTGGCATGTGAGGACGTAGCTAGGCTGTTTCTGTCTGAGCACTGGGATTCCGTGCGCTGGGATGTCTACCAACACGCACAAGCACGCACACACATGCTCACGCACGCCCCGCATTTTGCCGAGCGCAGTGGAGATGATCCCGATTCACTCTATGTACAAGGTTACGCTCTTTTTAAGGAGCTGAGCTGGCTCACTTTTGTTCTGATTTGTTGGGTTGACTGCTCGGATCGTATCGCTCGCCCGCACAGGATGAAAGGCTAGCTATGCTGTTTCTGTTTGTGCACTGGGATGTCTATCGACACACACTGCGGGGTATGCCAAACGCAGATAAAATGGTCCCCAAGTTCACGATCTTCGCGTCGCGCGGCAAAGACCTCCAACACCTACAAGCAACACCTGCAACACCTGCAACACCCCCTCCGCAGGGCGCGCCCTCCCGCATCAGCGCTGCAACACCTGCAAGCAACGCCCTGTTGAACCTGCAACACCCGCAGCAACACCCGCAGGGCGCACTCTTCCGCCTCCGCTGCAGCAGCACAAGCAACATTTGCAACACCTGCAAGCAATACCTGCAACACCATGCACACAGGGCGCGCTCTGCCGCACCCTTCAGCCTTGACTGCAGCAGCACAAGCAACACCTGCAACATTTGCAACACCTGCAACACCTGCAAGCAACACCTGCAACGCCATGCGCACAGGGCGCGCTCTGCCGCACCCTTCCGCCTCCGCTGCCGCAACACCTCACCCGCAACACCTGCAACACCTGCAAACAACACCTGCAACATTGCCGACCGCAGAGAAGATGATCCCCAAGTTCACGATCCTCGCGTCGCGCGGAAAGGACCTGCCCCTGCACGGCAGCGGCGGCGCGGTGCGCTCGTACCTGTATGTGGAGGTGCGCTGGTTCGCCAGGGTGTCGTGGTGGGGTTGTGTTTAGAAGGGCTGCCATTATAACCCGTTGTGCCCCTGCACGGCAGCGGCGGCGCGGTGCGCTCGTTCCTGCATGTGGAGGTGCGCTGGTGAACCATGGTGTCGTTGGGGGTGCGGGTTGAAGGGGCTCTACCAACCGCCCTCCGCGCAAAGCTGTTCCCTGGAATCTGTTGAAAGAGCGTGTACTTGTTTGTGGGGTGCGTTGGTTAGCCAGGGTGTCGTGTGGGTGTCGTGGTTGGGTTGTGTCTGAAGGGGCGGACACACAGTGGCTGTACATGGTGTCGGATATAAGGTGGTATAGGGTGGATCTGGGGGCCGAGTGCCCTGTCTAGACCCAGTGCGTGCGCGCGTGTGGGGGTCAACCCTCGCCCCCACCAGGTAGCCAGCCAGTTTCAGCCTGAAACGGAGTGAAGGTGTCGGGCGCTGGCGCCGACACAGGTCTCATACATCGTTATTGGTGTCACACAGACTGTAAAATCCACCAAGGTGGTTTGTAGCGAGGGTGTCTACAGGCAGTGGTTGCGGGTTGACGGGGCTGCCATAACGCACGCAAAGCTGTTGGCTACTCTCTTCCATCTTGAGAGGGCTGTCTCACACACAGAGGCATGGTGCACACGCATGCACGCGGACACACACACACACAGTGCGTTTGAGTGACACGCACACCCACACACCGTGTTTGAGTGCCGTACACAAGCGCACACACACACACACACCGTTTTTTAGCGACGCACACACACAAGCGCACACACACACACCGCATTGAGTGACGCGCGCACACACACAAACACACACACACCGCGTTGGAGTGACGCACACACACAAGCAAACACACATACACACACACACACACACCGTTTTTTAGCGACGCACACACACAAGCACACACACACACACCGCGTTGGGAGTGACGCACACACACAAGCAAACACACATACGCACACACACACACCGATTTTGAGTGACGCACACACACAAGCAAACACGCACACACACGCACACTGCATTTGCAGGACGTCGCCGAGGCGTTTGAGTGCGTGCTGCACAAGGGCGAGGTCGGGGACGTGTACAACATCGGCACGTCGCAGGAGCGCACGGTCGCTGCGGTGCGTGTTGTCTTGCGGTTGCCACGCGCGGGGCGCACATCTCAGGGTGCACAGTTTGAGGGCGAAGGGTGTGTGGTTGGGTGGTGGTGTGTGTGTGTGTGGGGGGCTGCATAAGGGGTGGGGACGTGTACAACATCGGCACGTCGCAGGAGCGCAAGGTCGCTGTGATGTGTGTGAATTGGTTGTTGCCACGCGCGTGATGCACAATTCAGGGTGCACAATTTCAGAGCGAAGGGTGTGTGGGTGGGGTGGGGTGTGTGGGGGGGTCTGCACAAGGGGTGGGGACGTGCGCAACTATGGCACGTCGCAGGAGCGTGCACGGTCGCTGCGGTGCGTGTTGTCTTGTTGTTGCCACGCGCGCGACACACATGTCAGGGTGCACAGTTATAGAGCGAAGGGGTGGGGGTGGCGTGTGCCATGCACACGGGTCTGGGACGCGCACAAAATTGGCACGGCACAGGAGCGCACGGTCGCGCAGGTGTGTGTGTCTCGTGTTTGTCACGCGCGAGGCGCACATCTCCAGGTTCCTAATTTGAGTGCAAGGGGGGTGAAGGGGTGGAGTGGGGGGGCGTGCGCAATACACACGGGTCTGGGACGCGCACAAAATTGGCACGTCGCAGAAGCGCACGGTCGCTGCGGTGCGTGTTGTCGCGTTGTTGTCACGCGCGTGACACACATGTCAGGGTGCACAATTTGAGAGCGAGGGGGGGGGGAGCTGCACAAGGGTCGTGTACACTTGTTGACACGTCGCAGGAGCGCACGGTCGCTGCGGTGCGTGTGTCTCGTTTGTTGCCACGCGCGTGACGCAAAATTGAGGGTGCACAGTCTGAGAGCAAAGGTGTGTGTGGGGGGGGGGGGGCTGCACAAGGAGCGGGGAGGTGCGCAATTTTGGCATGTCGGGAGCGCACGGTCGCTGCCGTGCGTGTGTCTCGTGTTTGTCACACGCGGGACGCACATTTCAGGGTGCACAGTTTGAGAGCGAATGGGGGGGGGGGGGGGGGGGCTGCAAAAGGGATTGGGACGCGCACAAAATTGGCACGTCGCAGAGGCGCGCACGGTCACGCAGGTGTGTGTTTTTGTCACGTGCGGCCCACACATGGCAGGGTGCACAGCTTGAACACGAAGGGGGGGGGGCGTGTGTCCTGCACGGGCCGAGGACGTGCGCAACTTTGGCACGTCGCAGGAGCGCACGGTCGCTGCGGTGCGTGTGTCTCGTGTTTGTCACGCGCGTGACGCGCATTTCAGGGTGCACAGCTTGAGAGCGAGGGGGGGGGGTTGGGTGGGTGGTGGTGGGGGGGGGCTGCACAAGGGGGGGGGACGTGTACAACTATGAGCACGTCGCAGGAGCGCGCACGGTCGCTGCGGTGTGTGTGACTCGGTTGTTGTCACGCACGTGACGCACAATTCAGGGTGCACAATTCCATAGCGAATGGGGGGGGGGGGCGCTGCACAACGGTTGGGGACGTGCGCAACTATTGGCACGCCGCGTAGGTCTGTGTGGGTGTGGTGGTCGATTCCGCAGCCTGTTGGGCGCCTCTGTATCTTACTGGGGTGAACGTACGAGGGGTGCTCACCCCTCAAGAGTGTGTGCTGCAGCACAAGGGCGAGGTCGGGGACGTGTACAGCATTGGCACGTCGAATAAGCGCACGATGTCGCGGCTGCTTGTGTGTGCGTCGAGCAACAGCAGCCAACAACAACCAACAACCAACCACAGTGTCAGGTCTCCTCCCACATCCCAAAGCACAGCTCATCTGCCCTCGTCAAATATCTCCGTCAAGGACCAACCACCGCAACCACCGCAACCAACACCAACACCACTAACCACCGCGGCCGCGACAGGTCGCCGCCGACATTGCAAAGCACTTTGGCCTGCCCTCATCTAAGATCATCTCTGTTAAGGACCGCGCGTTCAACGACCAGCGCTACTTCATCGGATCCAACAAGGTGTGTGGATGTGGAATGTGTGGGTGTGGGGTTTTGAGGGAGGCGAAGAGGGAGAGGAAGGAGGCGAAGAGAAAGAGGAGGGAGGCGAAGAGGGAGAGGAGGGAGCGTGGGTGGGTGGAGGGAGGGGGGCGAGGTGGAGCGCGTTCAACGACCAGCACTCCATCATCGTGTCCAACAAGGTGTGTTTTGGATGAAGAGTCGCGCCTGCTTGGCTGGAAACCCCGTGTCACTTGTGAGGATGAGGGCGGGTGGGGTGTCGAGGGGAGGGAGGGGGGGGAGGCCACGTGGAAACTGTAGTACCGCTTTGCCTTGCCGCCATTTTTATAGGGGGGGGTTGTTTAGAACTTGGGTGCCTTGCCGCGGAAATTTTGGGGGATTTCCCCCCGTTTTGACGTCACTTTTCGCGTGTTTTATACTTTTTCGTCATTTATTTTTAGAAAGCGACGTTGCCTCGACGTTTCCCGAAGTATTTAATCGGCAAGGCAAAGCGGTACTACGGTATGGAGGGCGATATGGCGGGCCATTATCTCCTGCAGACCCTCGAAGTCCCATGGCGGGCCGACATCTCTTCTAAAGCCTCACAACCCCCAATCCCTCACATGCTGCAGCTCGCGGCCCTCGGCTGGACGGAGCGCACGTCGTGGGAGGACGGGCTCAAGAAGACCATCCAGTGGTGGGTTTGCGCTTGGGGTACTACCAATTGGGGGGGGGGGCTACCTGCTTTGAAGTCTTTAGGGTTTAGGAATTAGAAGACTCTTTAGAAACCCTAAAACCCTTAAAAAACAACTAAAAACCTGGTCCAGAAGGGGTGCTACTGGGGCTGGTTGGGGCGCACGTCGTGGGAGGACGGGCTCAAGGAGCCCATCCAGTGGTGGGTGCGGGTGGGGTCCTCACCTGGGGTTGCTACCGACCGACCGACCACCTGAGGGTTCTACCACTCCCGCCATCAACAAGACCAGCAACACCGACCATCCAAAGATGAACCTCGCCCCCCCCCCCCCCCCCCCCCCCGCAAGCACTGATGCAGCACCGCCAGCAACGACTCCCGCTGTCTCCATCAGCAACACCACCAGCAACGCCAACAACAACAACCCCCCTACACCCACCACCTACCTCGACCCCCCACCCCCCGCCCCGAGCAAGCACTGATGCAGCACCGCCAGCAACGAATCCCGCTGTCTCCACCAGCAACACCACCAGCAACGCCAACAACAACACTAAACCCACCACACCTACCTCGACACGCACCCGCCCTACCAAAATCCCAACGTCTGATTCGCGCCATGGAATGCGGTCATAACGCCTGAGACGGTCTGGGGTGCGCCTCAGGCGGTGGTGGGCGCCTGAGGCGGTCGAGGTGGCACCTGAGGCGACGCCTGAGGCGATCTGGGGTGCGGCTCAGGCGGTCGGAGCGCCTGAGGCGCCGCCTGATCCGCGCCATGGAATGTGACGCTTGAGGCGCCGCCTCAGGCGTCGTGAATGTGGTAGGGCCGAGCGAGCAGTGGTGCACTACCTACCATCACCACCCTCACTCCCACCAAAAAAACAGCAACACCCCCACCACCAACACCCAACCACCCAGCCAAACAGGTACCTCTCCCCCCACCCCTCCCTCGACCCCCCACCCCCCTCCCCGAGCGAGCACTGATGCAGCACCGTGAGCAACGACTCCTGCTGTCTCAACCAGCAACACCACCAGCAACGCCAACAACTCCCACCCCACCCCTACCTCGATCCCCCACCCCCCTCCCCGAGCGAGCACTGATGCAGCACTGTCAGCAACGACTCCCGCTGTCTCCACCAGCAACATCACCAGCAACGCCAAAACAAACTCGACACGCCCCCGAGCGAGCAGTGGTGCACCACCTACCATCACCACCCTCACTCGCACCGAAAAACAACACCATCACCCCTCCCACCAACACCCAACCACCCAACGAAACAGGTACCTCGACACCCCCCCGAACGAGTACTGGTACGGCGATGTCGACTCCGCGCTGGCGCCGCACCCGGTCGCGCCGGCGGCAGTGGCGCACGCATGACGCACATGGCCGCGTAGAGCGGAGTGTGTGTGTATGTGTAGTCGAGCGCGCGGAGTTTGTGTGTGTGTGTGGTCGCGGGTTCTGCCGGCTGCGCGTGCTGCGCCTCGCTGCTGACGGGTAGAGACTGAGCGGTGCTGGACGCGGCTGAGGCTGCTGACGCCGGCTGCGTGTGGTGCGCCTGGAGCTGACAGGCAGAGACTGTAACCGACTGAACGGTGCTGCAGGGGGGCGCTCTGCGTGGGCTGTGTGTGGTGTGCCTGCTGTTGACTGTCAGAGACTGTAACAGAGGTTGAGCGGTGCTGCGGTTGGGCGCTCTGCGTGGGCTGCGTGTGGTGTGCCTGCTGTTGACTTTCAGAGACTGTAACAGGGACTGGACGGTGCTGCGGGGGGGGCGCTGTGTGTGGGCTGCGGGGGTGCGTCTCGTGTTGACTGGCAGAAACAGAAACTGACGAGGGTTCTGGCCTGGGCTGGCTGCCCATGGGTCGCAGCCCACAAGCCTGTGGCGACACTCTGTGTCGGAAACAGAGACTGAACGGTGCCGGGTGTCAACGGGCTGCAGGGGGTCGCTATCTACGCGACATCTGCCTGCCTCCACAGCCCACCCCGGGGGCATCCCTCCCGCTTCGAGGTCCAGCCAAGGTGATCGCCGCGTCACACAGTGGCTTGTTTACAGGTTGTACACATTCGCGCCCAGAGGACCCCGGGGCGTGATTTAAGGCCTAGACTACACGTCTAGGGGAGCTCTACTAATAGAGCCCGCAAGGCCACGCAGCGCGCCAGCCTACCAGTAAGACAAGGCTAAACCCGCTAGCACCCACAAGACAAGGCTAAACCCTTGTCCTGTGACAATGCAGCTAGCACGCCCAGCTGCCGGCCTGTTTCCATCCCTGCAAACCCGCCAGTGTTGCCGACACACGCACTACGCGGCCTCTCTCCTCGTCACGCTCCAATCCATCCTCTCCTTTATTGCAATCGCTCCCTAAGATCTTCACCCCTCCCGCCCCCCCACACACGGCCATCATGACACGTTCACGGAATGGAACACCACACTCATCGGCTCATGAAGCCGACAGACGTCTGGAACATCTTGACCACCTGTGGGGGCATCGGCAAGCAGGCATGGGCAGGCAGACGCGTTTCGTAATTTGCAGTGTCGCACCCCCCCTCCCTCGTCTTAGCTAGGCGGCAGCTTCCCTAGCATAAAAGCAAAAAACTAAACCCTTTAAGGCGGACCAAGCGCATCATCACATAGACTGCACAGTCGTCCACGTGTGACGCACCTAACAGGCAGCGTATTCGACCTTGCTCGGCGTATAGATAGTAGCACCCGAGCACCACTAAGCAGGTGGCTGGCTACTGGTGCTGGGGGCCTAGCTTTCGCAGGTGTCGTTTGAATGTTACTTAGACCAAGAAAACGCGTAAACGCCTATCACCCTTTCGAGGTCTGCATGCGCGCAGCCCCAGCACCCCAGTCCCCAAGGGACGATTATAGATCGATCGGGAACCCTCCTACGTTGGTCGGCGCTGCGCAAGGGGCGACGTTAGGCGTCACTTGTCGGCTACAGCCGGGACCAAAACGCGCCGCATGGCGCCTCCTTACGCTCCCCATGCAAACTCGACACACTGGCGATCCATTCCAAGGGTCTCGCATGCAATGCCAGTGGTGGAAGGTGCCATGCGGTGGTTTCGAGCAGAATGTCGATTTTCGCGTTTTCGCGTTTTTCGATTTTCACGTAACATTCAAACGGCAACTTGCGATAGTGGGACAGGGCATGAGATTAAATGCCCCCATATATTTTGACTTTGAACACCCACACCCAGACCCTTAAACCCAGACCCCTAAACCCCCCAAAACAGACCCATACCCCACCTCCAGACCCCTAAACCCAGAACCCTGAACCCAGACTCCTAACCCCTAAAAAACAGACCCAGACCCCACCTTGACCCCACCTCCAGACCCCTAAACCCAGACCCCTAACCCCTACAAAAGACCCAGACTCCACCTCCAGACCCCTAAACCCACACCCCTAAACCCAGAACCCCCCCCCCCCCAAAAAACCTCCAGACCCCTAAAACCAGACCCCTAAAACCAGACCTCCAACCCCTAAAAAGCAGACCCAGACCCCACCTCTTTGCTTTCCCACTCCAAGCCAGCCTCGCGGTTGGCAGTGCCAAACTGCATGAGAATGTGTGTGTGTGCGTGTGTGTCTGTGTGTGTGTTTGTGTGTGTGTGTGTGTCACTGTGACCCTGAGGAAGGTCCTCTCCTATATGCTCCTTGCCAGACATGTCTCTCAGAGACCGCTGTTTGGGGTATTCTAGCCGGCGGGAGCGGTAGTCTATCGGCCGGGAGCCGGCGGTGCTCTAGTACTTAAGTGTGCTGGAGTATCGGCGGGTGTCTCTAGTAGAAGAGTAGCCTGCTTAGCTGGAAACCCCGTGTTACTGTTACTGTGTGTCAATTGTCGGGGTGTTAGTAGTATAGGCATTGCCGGTGCATGCAGACGGCCTCATGTAACGCTTGGTTGGTTGGTTGTGTGTGTGTGTGTGTCTGTGTGTCTGTGTTTGTGTGTGTCTGTGTGTCCGTGTACGTGTGTGTACGTGTGTCCGTGTACGTGTGTGTGTGCGTGTGGCCAGTGGCCACGGGCGTGATGCCTGCGGCCTGCGCATACAATAATTCTAGGAGGCAACAGAGAATGAGAAGAGGAAGCTATGTGAGTGTGTCTATGTGTGTGTGCGCGCGCGTGTGTGTGTGTGTGTGTGTGCGTGCGTGTGTGTGTCTGTGTCTGTGTGTCTGTGTGTCCGTGTGTACGTGCGTGCGTGTGTGCATGCGTGTGTGTGTGTGCGTGTGGGTCAGTGATGCTGGATGGCTCTACTCAGATACCCAGCGCGTCCAGCACAAAAGGGTTTCGGTGGCACGGGGAGGTGGTGTGAGTGTGTGGAGGGGGGGAGGGGGGGTCGCCCTCACTAGGCACAGGCTCCTTGGAACAGCTGAAACATTCTCTCCATTCCTGGTCTGTGTGTGTGTGTGTGTGTGTGCGAAAGCCTCTGAGATCAGGCTCCCATCGAGAGAGAGCGTAGAAGAGAGGCTGTGCGCGCGTGGTGTCTGGGGCTGGGGGCGGAGGTTGACGCAGCTCGCGCAGCCATGACGGCAGGTCGCATAGAGGCCGTTGAGTCCACAAGGGTTGGGGGCAGCGTTCGGGGTAGCGCTACGCTACGCTACTACGCTACTAGCTGTCTCGAGGAGAGGGAGCCCGGGCTGTTGCTGGTTGCAAGTTGACCGCTGCTATCGCAGGCGCTGGGTGCACCCCACTCACCGCCCTGAACTCTGCGCTCGCCCAGTGCACGGTCTCGCAGTAGTCCTTGCTGATGTAGCTGTGGGGTTTGCACCGGTGGGAGGGGGCGTCGTCGTTGCACACGCACACACGCACGCACGCGCAAACCACGCACGCGCACCACTCACTGTGTGCGTGTGTGTGTATTGCACCTCAACTCACCGCTCGTAGATGCAGATGCGGTCAGGATCGTCCGTCCCGATGGAAAGCTGGTACGTCAACGTGCCGGGCTCGTTTGCGGCCACGAACTCCGCCTGCGTTCGGTGCGGTGAGCCCATGCAAAAGCATGCACGCATGGGACACCACTGAAGACAGGCCCGTGCAGGAATCACGCCCTTCGTGCGATCGGAACGATCTGAAGTTGCGCACCAGAGGTCTGAAGTTTTGGATGAAAGTGGCGCGGTGGCCTGGCTTGAGACGGCCGGTCACCAGCACCACGAAGACCGGGTTCTTTGTGTTTGGCATGTGGACAGTAAGCAGTGGACAGTCAGCAGTTCAACAAAGCATACGCAACACAACGATGCGTGTGCGAGCAACGATCTGTTGTATACATTGTGACCAGTTCCTCCTATGTCCACACTTTTCCACACTGCCAAAATTACTTGCCGCCTGAGGAGTATGGCTTTTGCCCTGCCTGGCTAAGGGTTAGGATCGCTTTTGAACTGCAGGCTACGGGTGAGGATGGGATAGAGGGATGTGTGTGCAGCAGGCGAGAAGCGAGCGCACACACGCCGAGCACAAGCAGCACACGAGATTATCGTGGAGGATGGGGGGCAGATGGAGAAAGCAAAGCCTGAAGGATGAGGAGCAGATGGTGAAATCCGGGATATTGGGGTTGAGATTTAGATGGTAGTTGGACGGGCGCTCATGCGTTTGTGTGCGCTCACGCGCGCTGCACCACCCTGAATGTCTCTTCCCCTCCTGCCATGCGGTGCTCCTGGTAGAATAGTGCTGCGGGTAGTTTCAACAGGTCAGCTCTTAGTCTAGACGGTGGTCCCTCGCTGGGCTCGTCCACGGAGCCCCCCACCCCTCTCCGCACGCGCGCCAATCTGATGAACCGACATCAGGTGCGCAAAGGGGGGCGTGTAGGCCTGGAGACAAGGAGTAAAGGCATCTGCCGACCGATTGGACGGCGGCAACAACAGCCGTTCAAGGGACCTGTGCTTACACTGCAACTTCACAACGACCCCGCACTAGAAGAATACGCCAGGACCTCCGCGACCTGCCTACCTGCACCTAATCACCTGCTACACGACCTGCCACTCCGCTGGTCCTTTCAAGTTTTTTTCACCACGGGCCCGCCCCCGGCCACTGGAGGGGTTGGGTGTGAAGCCTGCACTGTGGTGCTGCTTGCTTGGTGCCCGCCACTACGTGGTTGGCGCTACCGTGGGCTACTGTTGTAGCTTGACCTTTCTGGTGGGCCTCGTGCCTGCTCTCTTAAGTCCCGCTGGAGCTTTGGAACCGAGCGTGTGACCGCTGGCAGTGCATTATAAAACAACTTCATGAAACACCAATGAAAAGAACGCGGGCGGCGCCACCGCCAGTGCTGGCTCGCGCCCCCCGTGCGACGTGCAGCTGCTTGCACGCCTCCCCAATGCACGGGCGGCCCTCAAGTACGTGGTGGGCTGGCGCGTTACGTGGCCTTGCGGGCTCTCTAAGTAGTGCTCCCCGAGACGTGCAGTGTAGGCCTTAAATCACGCCCCGGGGTCCTCTGGGCGCGTACGTGTAGAACCTGTAAAACCCGGGCGGCCCTCAAGGTGGGCAGGAGGGCCCAGGGGTCGCGCCCACGCGCGCTGCTGCTGCGCCCTGCTGCCCCAGCATTGGGCCGACAAGAGACGCACTCAAGGGCCTCGCCTCAGCACACAGAGACGCCCCTCGCGCCCCTCGCCCCCCCTCCAGCGCCCGGCTTGTCTAGCGCCTTGCCTCGCTGCTTCTGCTCGCCGTCCCGATTCCCGCCGCCGCTCGCGCCGCCGCCGCCGCCGCCGCCGCCGCCGCCGCTCGCGCCGCCGCCACCGTGCGGCGCGACGGCCGCCGCGACCTCGTCCTGGCTCGCTGGCAGCGACGCGATTGTGGACGTGAGAGCCTCGAGTGCGCGGTGCGCCACCTGGGGGGAACAGGGGGGGGGGGTGAGGAGCAGTGTGTGCCAGGTTTTACCTGGGGGGAAAAGGGGGGGGTTGAGGGGCAGTGTGTGGCAGTGTTACAGGTTTTACACGTACGCGCCCGGAGGACCCCGGGGCGTGATTTCAGGCCTAGGCTACACGTCTAGGGGGGCCTTACTAGAAGAGCCCGCAAGGCAACGCAGGCAGTGTGCGACAGGTAGAGCAGAGTCGCTCTCCCAGCGATCTCTACTATCCACACTCTCTACAAATATTTTCTTTGCGGTTCGTCACACCAAGGGACTGTGCTGGGGGGTTGGTGTTCGCCTCGCTGGCTGCAGCTTTGGGTCTTGTGTTTTTGCTCAGGGTCTAAACGATCCCGTTGTGTGATGCATTCGACTACGACTACGACTATGCGCGCGCCAAGCACGTAGTGTAGCATCACGCGCCCGCATGGCCACGCAAACCCCAACTGGGTTGTAACACAGTGTGTGAGAGAACAGGTGGTGTGTGCGCATGCGCGAGCTGCCCGCACCCTCCCTGAGGGGACGTTGGGCAGAGCCATGGGGAGAGCTCGGGGGAGAGCTCGGGCCATGTGGACACCAACTTCACGCTAGGTGAGCGCGTGATTGGGTAGGACTAGTCCTCGACAGCTTCCCTCCCCCCTCCTCGACAACAAATACGTGCACGCACCCAATCACACGCACCTGCACACTCCCCATCAGGTCTCAGATCCCCATATATATATATATATATAACAACAACAAGAGGGGTTTACAATCACAGGCCGGCGGTCACAATCAGTTCCAGAGTTCCAGCAGGATCAATAAAAGCAGGAGCCCTGCCAAAAGTCAAAAAGGGGGGGGGGACCCACGGCAGCGCCACCCACACGCGGCGGCGGGCACCAAGCAAGCAGCACCTAAGATATATAGATCCCCATAGCCCAGCAACGCAAGCTGCCCCCCCCCGCCCTCTGCCCTTCTCACCGACAGAATCACACACTCACACACACCCATCCACACCCACCCACCGACACGCGCACGCACCCACTTGCACGCTCCCCATCACGTCCCAGATCCCCGCTTCATAGCCCAGCGACGCAAGCTGCCCCCCCCCCCTCTCCCCTCTCAAAGCCCCCCTCCCCTCCCCCCCTTCCCGACACACACGCACCCACTCACACCCACCCACCCACACCCACCCACCCATCCACCCACCCACGCACCGACGCGCACACGCACCCACCTGCACGCTCCCCATCAGGTCCCAGATCCCGCCTCGTATCCCAGCAACGCAAGCTGCCCTCCCCCCTCCCTCTCCCCTTCTCCCTGACACACAATCACACACCCCCATCCACATCCACCCACCCATCAACACACCGACACACACACGCACCCACCTGCACGCTCCCCATCAGGTCCCAGATCCCCGCTTCAAAGCCTAGCGACGCAAGCTGACCTCCCCTCCCTCTCCCCTTCTCCCCGACTTACACACACACACACACACACTTACACCTACCCACACCCACCCACACACCTATCCACACCCTCGCACCGACACGCACACCCACCCATCTGCACGCTCTCCATCAGGTCCCAGATCCCCGCTTCATGGCCCAGTAACGCAAGCTCCCCCCCTTCCCTTTTCCCCGACACACACACACGCACCCACGCACTCACACCACCCACCCACCCACACCCACCCATTCACGCCCACCCATTCACACACCCACGCACCAACACGCACACGCCATTCACCCACCCACCCACCCACACCCACCCACCCACCCATTCACACACCCACGCACCGACACCCACCCACCTATTCACCCACCCACCTGCACGCTCCCCATCAGGTCCCAGATCCCCGCCTCGTACCCCAGCGACGCGAGCTGGGCTGCGGCACCCTGCAGGTGATGTTGAGGTTTGGGGTTTGGGTCTTAGGGTTTAGCTGATCTCCCCAGGTTGGGCTCAGGGTGGTTTAATATTTAGGGTTACGGGTTTAGGGTTTAGCTGAGCTGGGCAGCGACTGGGGCTCGATTAACGGAGGCGCGTTCTCATCGCCGAGCCCTGGACCCAGCAATGCGGCGCTGCTGGTGACGAGGATCTCCGTGCCGCTGACGAGCAGGGTAAAATACGACTGGCCCGGCTCCTGCTAGACTGCCCCTCGGTGGAATACTTCAGGAGCGGCTTGCCCGGCGCTGCCATGGCTTGGCGAGTAGCCGCGGCGCTGCCGCGGCCCGTGCTGGGAGACGGCCCTTATCCTCCCCCCATGCAGGACGCCATGCGGCACCGATCTCGACGAGTTGATCGACGAGCGGAGGAGCTGGCGCCCGTCAATGCATGCTGGACATTGGTCAAGATGGCTGCCCGTGGAGGCGGGCTACCATCACGGCTTCAGCGGTGGCGACCGCCGAGGCAACACAGAGTAAATCCGCTTCACCAATCGCAGCGTTCGTCACCGCGCTCATCCTCGGGGTCGCTCGTCTGCCGGTGACTGGCGTTGGAAGGTCTTCAGGCAGCCTCCATGACAACTCTGTCGTCCATGCACCCCTGGAGGGTGGGACCTGGCCATGCATGAGGCATGGGGCGCCGGCTGAGCCCCATGCAAACGAGAGCTGGACAGCCATGCACTGCCAGGCGGGGACCGTTCCAGTCAGCGCCAGTCGGCTCTGCCGGCTTGACTGGCCACAAGGCCACTACTGTGACCTGAGGAAGGTCCTCTCCTATATGCTCCTTGCCAGACATGTCTCTCAGAGACCGCTGTTTGGGGTAGTCTAGCCGGCGGGAGCGGTAGTCTATCGGCCGGGAGCCGGCGGTACTCTAGTACTTAAGTGTGCTGGAGTATCGGCGGGTGTCTCTAGTAGAAGAGTAGCCTGCTTAGCTGGAAACCCGTGTTACTGTTACTGGGCAGCGACACCCTGCAGAGGTTTTGTTGGGGTTTGGGGTTTGTCGTTTAGGGTGTAGCTAATCTCCCCAGGTTTAGGGTTCAGGGTTTAGGGTTTAGGGTTTAGCTGAGCGGGGCAGCGGCACCCTGCAGAGGTTTTGTTGGGGTTTAGGGTTTGTCGTTCAGGGTGTAGCTGATCTCCCCAGGTTTAGGGTTTAGGGTTAAGGGTTTAGGGTTCAGCTGAGCTGGGCAAGGACACCTTGCAAAGGTTTTGTTAAGGTTTAGGGTTTGTCGTTTAGGGTGTAGCTGAGCTCCCCAGGTTTAGGGTTTAGGGTTTAGGGTTTAGCTGAGCTGGGCAGCGACACCCTGCAGAGGTTTTGTTGGTGTTTAGGGTTTGTCGTTTAGGGTGTAGCTGATCTCCACAGGTTTAGGGTTTAGGGTTTAAGATATAGGGTTTAGGGTTTAGGGTTCAGCTGAGCTGGGCAGCGGCACCCTGCAGAGGTTGTGTTGGGGTTTGTCGTTTAGGGGACAATGCTGTGGGGACACGGAGAGGGGCGACGGAGGCATCGGGGCAGCCAATCGGGGCGGAATTTGCTCGCTCCCATTCGCCTGCCATGTGGCCAGCCGCCCAAAAGTGTTCCCTTGCCACAGTGTCGAAGGGGGGCAGGAGTGGGCGTACCGACTGGCCCGCCTGTGGAGGTCGAGATGAAGGTGTAAACTAACATACGTTTTAACGACGGACCTAAAGGCGCCCTGGAGATACCCAATGCATGTGGTACAACTTGGTACAACTCTGCGTACTTCATTAAGTACGGCGTACTTAATTAAGTACGCAGTCAGGGGGGGGCAGGGAAGTTAGAAACAGACCCAACGTTGAAGATCTTCGAATTTTCTCACCGGGCCAGCGCCATGCCCTTCCCTTCCCTAAATGAGGGAGAATTCCACTCTAAAAAAATGAGAAATGGGGGGGGGGGGGCTGGACCGTTTCTCAGAAGTTCTATGTAACTTATTATTCTGACATCCGTTCGACACGAGAGTTGGTGCGCTGGATTCCTCTCGTCAAGAGGAGCCCAAATCCACCTTCAGATCCCCGACACACCCAACAGGTAGTGCAGTGGTGTGGGGGTGTGAGAGGGTCCACACCAGGCGATTGGTGTGGACCACTGGTTCACACCCCCTCGGAGCCAGAATGCTCTGCAGACCTCCGATTGGGATGGGGAAGGACGCGATGGATTTGTCTAACGAAAGGGATGCCAAATCCATGGTCATTCATGTGGTTCATAGTTGGGAGGGTGTGGAAGGGACCTTGATGTGTGGGGCTGCACCGGGGCGTGTGGCCGTCTTCCGAGGCCCGTTTCAGGAACAGGATTGGGTTGTACAGAATCCCAAATAGTGCGATGGAATGGGAACATGTCATGAAGCTGCCCACCAAGTTTCAGCTCCAGTAGATAAGGTCTGGGTGTACCTGGGGGGGGGGGGTCCAGGCCCGTTTTGAAAATAATGCAACGCTGGGTCTGAAAAAAATCATTCTGTCCCCCCCCCTGACGCAGCCCATAAAAACATTAGGGTGTCGCTGATCTCCCCAGGTTTAGGGTTAAGGGTTAAGGGGTCAGCTGAGCTGGGCAGCGACACCTTGCAGAGGTTGTGTTGGGGTTTTGATAGGAGCGCGTCATAACCGGGGTCGGGCCCGCCAACCGTAGGGCTGACGCGCTGCGTGCAACTGCAGGCTGCGGCACACACACACACACACACACACACATGTGCACAAACGCACACACACACATAGACACGCACACACACAAACACACACACACACACACACACAAACACACACGCACACGCATACCTGCAGGCTGCGGCACACGTCGACGCTGCCGCCTTCGCCTGCGCCAGCTGGGGCGGCGTCCAAAGCAGAAGCGGCGTCAGCATCGGCCAGCGAAGCTGCAGCCATGCCGAGCCCGCCTGCATGCGTGTGCATGTGTGTGTGTGTGTGTGTGTGTGCGTGCAACGTCCAAAGCAGCAGGGTCGGCGGCGTCGGCCACCGAGGCTGCGGCCATACCGAGCATGCCTGCTACGTGTGCCAGTGTGTGTGTGTGTGTGTGTCTGTGTGCGTGCGCGTGTGTGTGTGTGTGTGTGCAGCGTCCAAAGCAGCAGCGGCGTCAGCATCAGTCAGCGAGGCCACAGCCATACCGAGCCCGCCTGTGTGCGTGTGCCAAGTGTGTGTGTGTGTGTGTGTGTGCAGCGCCCAAGGCAGCGGCGGCGTCAGCGTCGGCCAGCGAAGCTGCAGCCATGCCGAGCCCGCCTGCATGCGTGTGAACGTGTGCGTGTGTGTCTGTGTGTGCGTGTGTGCGTGTGTGTGTGTGTGTGTGTGTGTGTGTGCGTGCAACGTCCAAAGCAGCGTCGGCGTCGGCGTCGGCCACCGAGGCTGCAGCCGTACCGAGCATGCCTGCGTGCGTGTGCAAGTGTGTGTGTGCGCGCGCGCGTGTGTGTGTGTTTCTGTGTGCGTTCGCACGTGTGTTTGTGTGTGTGTGTGTGTGTGCAGCGTCCAAAGCAGCAGCGACGTCGGCATCAGTCAGCGAGGCCGCGGCCATACCGAGCCCGCCTGCGTGCGTGTGCCAAGTGTGTGTGCCAAGTGTGTGTGTGTGTGTGTGTGTGTGTGCATGTGTGTGTGTGTGTGTGTGTGTGCAGCGCCCAAGGCAGCGGCGGCGTCAGCGTCGGCCAGCGAAGCTGCAGCCATGCCAAGCCAGCCTACATGCATATTCACGTGTGTGCTCGTGTCTGTGTGTGTGAAGCGTCTACAGCAGCGGCGGCATCGGCATCACTCAGCGAGGCTGCGAATACACCTGTGTGTGTGTGTGTGTGTGTGCAGCGCCCAAAGCAGCGTCGGCGTCGGTGTTGGTCACCGAGGCCGAGGCTGCGGCCATGCCTGCATGTGTGTGTGTGTGTGTGTGCGTATGTGTGTGTGTGTGTTCGCGTGCGTGTGTGTGCGTGTGTGTGCCCAGCAATCCGTGCGGGTGCGTGTGTGTGTGTGTGTGTTCGTCTGTGTGTGTGTGTTACAGCAATCGGTGCGTGTGCGCATGCGTTCATGCGTGTGTGTGCGTGTGTGTCTGTGTGTGTGTATGTCAGGGGTTTCCTTCCCGATCGGGAAACGAAACCAAGCGTGCCGGAAGGGCGCGCCCCCGATGGTTAAGGGGAGGGTGAGTTCGGGAAAATCGACGCGCGGAGGCGATTTTTTCGGGGAAAAGTGTGAAATAGTCGATTTCCGCACTTTTCGAAGCGATTCTTCAGAGTGCAGCCCGAATTCCCGACGAAACCGGGAAATCCTCTTCGGGAAAAACGAAAGGATGACTGACCCCAAGGAAACCCCTGGTGTGTGTGTGTGCGCGCGCACGCATGTGTGCACCAGCAACCCACCGCCCGAGGACAGCGGCATCAGCGCCTGCAGGTAGAGCCGCGACTCCTCCGCGCCGCGCTGCCACATCTCGGCAGCCTTGGCGTATTCCTTGACAGAGTTGGACACCTGCACGCACACGGTTGGGTAGACACAGTCGATTAGTTTCGCAGTCGAAAAATGTGTGCCAGTGAAAGGGCGGTGGGCAGGGCTGTCCCACATCTTCGGGCAGCCTTGGCGTACGCCTTGATGCAGTTGGACACCTGCACGCACACGGTTGGGTGGACACAGTCGATTGGTTTCGCATGCGGGACATGTGGTCAGTGGGGAGACTCTTATGGGGCTGTCCCACGTATGTTACCCCGCAACGAGTATTGCGGGGAGTGTTGTCGGGTGTTTTCAGATCCACGGCAACACCTATAACCAAAGCAGGTCGTCGCAGCCCTGGCGTACGCCTTGACTTTGAGTTGGACACCTGCACACACGCAAATTGTTCCGCAGCCAGTCAAACAACAGTGCCAGTGAGAGGGGCACTCCTAGTGGGACGCTCTTGTTGAGAGGCCGCGCCGCGCTGCCACATCTCGGCAGCCTTGGCGTATTCCTTGACTGAGTTAAACACCTGCACGCAAGCAAATTGCTCCACAGTCACAATCAACCATCTGTGCCAGTGAGAGTGGTACTCCTAGTGGGAAGCTCGTGTTGAGAGACCGCGTCGCCAGTGATCCCCCTGCGAGCCGTATACCGCTCCGAGCCGGATTTCCCATTTCCCAGCAAACCACCACACACTTAGTGGGAGAGGGCGTGGAGCGGTGCATTGGAAAGCTCGTGCCGAGAGCAGCCCAATGGCATGCGTTGCATGGATACCCGCTGTGTATTGTGCCTGGTATGAGCAGTCAAACTTGCTGGAGCCGGCAAAAAACTAATTATTAAAATCCTTCCCAGGGACCACTGCGCGCCGCGCTGCCACATCGCGGCAGCCTTAAAGGCAGACTCCTTGACGGAATTGGACACCTGCACGCACACGGTTGGGTGGACAACAGTCGATTGGTTTTGCAGTCGGCAAATGTGTGTCGGTGGGAGGGCGGTGGGCAGGGCTGTCCCACATCTGCGGCAGCCTTGGCGTACGCCTTGACTGAGTTGGACACCTGTACAACTGCACAGCAATTTGTTTCACAGCCACAGTCAAACTACAGTGCCAGTGAGAGGGGTACTCCCTAGTGGGAAGCTCTTGGGATGGGAAGCTCTTGTTGAGAGACTGCGCCGCGCTGCCACAGCCTGTGCAGCCTTGGCGTATTCCTTGACGGAGTTGGACACCTGCACACACACGGTTGGGTGGTCAACAGTCACGTACACACATACACATACACACACACGCACACACACACACACGCACACACACGCCCAAGCACACGCACCCCCTGCAGTGGTCGCTGGGAAGGATTTTAGTAATTAATTTTTTGCCGGCTCCAGCAACTTTGACCGCTCACACCAGGCACAATACACAGCGGGTATTCATGCAACGCATGCCGTTGCGCTGCTTTCAGCAGCAGCTTTCCAACGCACCCCTCCACGCCCTCTGCCATCAAGTGCGGGGTGGGTTTTATTGGATATGGGAAATCCGGCCCGGAGCGGTATACGGCTCACAGGGGAATCACTGACCCCCCTGCCTCACGACATTGAGGCTGCTCGCAGCAGAGTCGCTGTTGTCCGCCACTTGGCCAGCCATGCTACCCATCATGAAACTCGCACTGTCGGCCGGCCCCTCTTCCTCTCCCTCTCTCTCTCTCTCTCTCTCGTCTTTCTCTCTCGCACACACATGCCCAGACACACGCACACCCTGCCTCACCACATTCAGGCTGCTCGCAACAGAGTGGCTGTCCCAACCATGCGGCCCATCATTGAACTCGCATTGTCGGCCTGGCCCCTTTTCCTCTCTTTATCCTCTCTCGTTCTCCTCTCTCTCCTCCCTCTCTCTCTCTCTTTCTCCTCTCTCGCACACACACGCCCAGACACACGCACCCCCTCCTGCCTCACCACATTAAGGCTGCTCGCAACAGAGTGGCTGTCGGCCGCCACCTGCCCAGCCATGCCGCCCATCATTAAAGTCGCACTGCCGGCCTGGCCTCTCTTCCTCTCTCTCTCTCTCTCTCTCTCTCTTTCTCTTCTCTTTCTCTCGCACACACACACGCCCAACCACACGCACCCCCTGCCTCACCACATTCAGGCTGCTCGCAGCAGAGTCGCTGTTGGCCGCCACTTGGCCAGCCATGCTACCCATCATCAAACTCGCACTGTCGGCTGGCCCCTCTTCCTCTCCCTCTCTCTCTCTTCTTTCTCTCTCGCACACACACGCCCAGACACACGCACACCCTGCCTCACCACATTCAGGCTGCTTGCAACAGAGTGGCTGTCGGCCGCCACTTGGCCAGCCATGCCTCCCATCGTTGAGCTCGCGCTTTCGGGCTGACCCCTCTTCCTCTCCCTCCCTCCCTCTCTCTCTCTCTCTCTCTCTCTTCTTTCTCTCGCACACACACGCCCAGACACACACGCGCCCCCTCCTGCCTCACCACATTCAGGCTGCTCGCAACAGAGTGGCTGTCGGCCGCCACTTGCCCAGCCATGCCGCCCATCGTTGAGCTCGCGCTGTCGGCCTGGCCAGCGGTGCTGACCCCTCCTCCTGAGAGAGATGTGTGCGTGCGCGCATGCGTGCGTCTGTGGTTCCGTTAAGGCCTGGGAAAATGATGGCTCAACCCGGGCCTCACGCTCATTTCGCCAATCTCAACCCGACGAGGCGAATTCTGGCGGAAAAGTGTGAAAATGCAAATTTTCACATTTTTTGGGTCAGACTTCGCGCAATCTCAACCGACGCGCCAGCTTGAATCGGGCAATCTCGACCCGAAAGTGCACTTTTTTCGGGTTGCGGGTTGGCTTACGGAAACACTGGCGTGCGTGTGGTCGATGTTACAGTCTGATGGCGCATCAGACCCTAGGAAAGAGGCTGGCAGCTGTCAAAATTAGAACCCTAGCATGCCATCTGCCATCATGATTGCTGTGCACGCGGTGCGTGTCTCAAAACAGGCGACAAGTAAGTCAGCCATCTCGTGCCAGAAGCTGGGGTTCTCCTGGCCTGGCCGAGGGTTCATTAACGGTGTGTGTGTGTGTGTGTGTGGTCGTTTGTACAGTCCGTCAAGACGCCTTTGTTGGCGTTTAAGACCGTGTTTATGTGTGTGTGCGTGCGTTTTTTGGTCTTTGTTGGTGTTTTTTTGTTGGTGTACAGTGGTGCGTAAGGGCGTGACGCTGACACGTGCCCCACATGGGAGGGTCAATCAGCGGGGGCCCCGCGTCACATGGCCGCGCGAAGCGAAAAGTGTGGAATCGACGATTCCCACACTTTCACACCACAAGATCGACCGGTTGCTCCGAAGCGTCAGCAATCCAAAGCGCCAGCAAGCCAGAATCCGTGTGAATTATGAGTGCGTGTGTGTGTGTGTGTGTGTGATCAGGCACCCCAGCCGCGGGGTGGTGTCCGGGCCGACCACAAAGACCTCCGGTGGGGGAGGATTAAGAATCCACACCAAGAACACAACACACACACCAACCCCCCCCCCCACACACAAACAATATAAACCGATTCCGGACGCACTCGGGAATCCAGGACCCACCTCCTCCTCCTCCCCCGCCCCCTCCAGGTGCCACCTCAGCGCTCGCAGATTGCCCACCTGGTGTGTGTGTGTGTATGCGTGAGTGTGTGCACGCGAGTGTGTGTGTGCGTGTGTGTGTGTGTGCGTGCATGCGTGCGTGTGCGTGCATGCATGCACGTGTGTACGTGTGTACGCGTGTGTTTGCGTGTGTGTGTGTGTGCTTGCACGAGACTCGTGTTGCGCGCTGACACCCACCACCGCCCGCTGCATTGTTGGCACCTGCCGCGCCGCCACCGCCGCCGCCGCCGCGCGGAGACGCGCCAGCGGCCGATTCTGCTGCCGCCTGCGCGCGCGAATATGTGTGTGTGTGTGTGCGTGTGTGTCTGAGTGTGTATGCATGTGTGTGTGTGTGTGTGTGAGAGTGTGCGACCGCGTGTGCTGCCTCACCTACGTCGCGTGCGCCGGTCCCTCCAGCAGACTCGTGTGCGTGTGTGTATGTATGCATGTGTGTGTGTGTGCGTTTGCATGTGTGTGTGCGTATGCATGTGTGTGTGTGTGTGTGCGTTTGCATGTGTGTATGTGCGTATGCATGCGTGTGTGTGTGTGCATGTGTGTGTGTGTGCGTGCATGTGTGTGTGTGTGCGTGTGTGTGTGCGTATGCATGCGTGTGTGCGCGTATGCATGTGTGTGTGTGCGTGTGTGTGTGCGCGTGTGCGCGCGTGTTGCATCACCTGCGCCGCATGCACTGGCCCTCCGTCAGACCCGCGTGTGTGTGTGTGTGTGTGTGTGCGCGTGCGTATGTGTGTGTTTCATGTGTGTGTGAGTGTGTGCATGCGTGTGTGTGTGTGTGTGTGTATGTGTGTGTGTGCGTATGCATGCGTGTGTGAGTGTGCATATGCATATGTGTGTGTGTATGTGTGTGTGTGCGTGTGTGCGTATGCATGTGTGTGTGTGTGCGCGTGTGTTGCCTCACCTGCGCCGCATGCGCTGGCCCCTCCAACGACTCAATCGCCTTGTTGAGCTCGTCAACACTCAATGCGAGCCACTGCACACAAATGCAAGGGGGGGGTGAGGTCAGCTGGTGCGTGAATGACTCTCTCCCACTCTCTCTTGCACAAACACACACACACACATGCACACGTGCTCACACACACACGCACACACACCTTGGTTCGGCAGATTGAAGAGAGCTTGACCGACAGCAGCCGTATCCCCAGCAGCGACAGGTGCAGCGCTGACCCTACACCAGCTGCGGGGAGCCCGCCCACCCCTCCGCTGGGCTGCTGTGCACCGGCGGTGGCGGTGGGTGGTGGTGCGCCTCCGGTGGTGGAATGCTTGCTGCATTGGCAACACGTGTGAGTGTGAAGAGTGTGTGTGTGTGTGTGTGTGAGAGAGAGAGAGAGAGAGAGAGAGAGAGAGAGAGAGAGAGAGAGAGAAAAAGAGCCAGAGAGAGAGGGAGAGCCAGAGAGAGAGAGAGATACAGAGAGTGTTTGTGTGCATGTCTGCGCTGTACCAGCGTGTGTGTGTATGTGTGTGTGTATGCGTGCGTGTGTGTGCGTGTGTATGCGTGCGTGTGTGCGTGCGTGCATGCGTATGTGTATGTGCGTGCGTGTGTGTGTGTGTATGTGTGCGTGTGTGAGTGCGTGCATGCGTATGTGCGTGTGCGTGTGTGCGTGTGTGTGTGTGTGTGTGTGTGCGCACCCCCACCTGCTGCCGCCACCACCTCCAACGCGCGCGAGGCGCACGAGCACGTCTGCTTGTCCTGTCACGGTCGCGAGCATTCCCTGCAATCGTGTGTGTGTGTGTGTGCATGTGTGTGTGTGTGTGTGTGTGTGCGTGTGTGCGCATGCGCATGTGTGTGGTCGATTTTACAGTCCGTCGGACGCCTTTGATGGCGCATTAGACCCTAGGAAAGAGGCCGGCAGCTGTCAAAATTAGACCCCTAGCAAGCCATCTGCCATCATGATTGCTGTGCACGCGGTGCGTGTCTCAAATTAGGCGACAAGGAAGTCAGCCAATTCGTGCCAGAACCTGGGGTTCTCCTGGCCTGGCCGAGGATTCATAAACTCCCGCATCCGCTCATCTAAATCGGCCTCCTCGGGGCGAGGGATGGACCGAAACAGGCTGTGGGCCCGCACCCGTGCCTCTTCATAGGCAGGGCACTCAAATACCATGTGTGCCTCATAGCCGCCGCATAGACAGCACGCCCGCTGGCTGTGTCGCTGCCTCTGTCCCGCCACGGCGTAGCGCCCCCGCTCTATCTGCAGCTCATGGAGCCCCATCCTGAACCTAGCTAGAGCCGTGATCCGGGCAGCACTGTTCAGCCCTGAGCTCAAAAGGACCAGCGGCTCGCTGTTGCTACCCGCCATCCACCGCATGTAGGTCAGCATCTTATAGCCGCGCGCAGGGCCCCACACCTCACACCCGTAATCTAGCACAGGCCGTACTTGCGTGTCGAACAGGTGGGCCTTAATGCCAATATTATTAAGGCGTATCATATAGCATCTGCGAGTTAGCGCGTATCTGGTGCGCTGGCCCCTAGAGCGTCGGGTGCCCACGTCCCCCCCACTGCCCGCCGGTGGTGAAAAAACATGCCCAGATATTGGAACTCGTGTGTCATGGGTAGATCTGCTCCTGCAAACTTCAGCGTTACCCTCCCCCCTGCCGCCCCGACTGAGCAGAACTGCTCATTGAACACCACCCCTTCTGACTACTTAACGTTTACTGTTAGTGCGCGCGTGCCGCAAAAGGCGTGCAGAGTGTCTAGCATGCGTTGAAGCGCTTCGGGCGTCTCTGCCAGTAGCGTCAAGTCATCAGCGTACAGCAGCAGCCGTAGTAACCGCCCCGCCATCTCCACCCCATCACCCGGGAGCTCTGCGTCTTGTACTCCCTCCAATGCGTCAATAAAAAGCCCAAACAGCAGCGGTGACAGTGGGTCGCCTTGCATGGCCTCCTTGTGTGAAGGAAACGCGGGTCCCACTTTCCCATCGATGCGCACACACATTGCGGACCCACACACATTGCGGACTACATGGCAATCAGCGCCGCCATGAACTCCCTATGTACCCCCAGGCTCCTAAGGCACTCCCAAAGCAGTGGGCGGTGCACGCAATCGTAAGCCTTCCTGAAGTCAATAAAGGCAGCGTACAGCGGTTTGCACTGGAGGCCGCTCTTCTCAATAAGGTGTTGCAGGATGAAGGCATTATCTGGGGTCCCCCTCTTCTTCCGGAAGCCTGCCTGGCCCCGCGCCCGGTACCCCTCCCGTTCAGCTAAGGCGTCCAGCCTGTTCATAAGCACCAAGCTGTATAGCTTGGCGAGGGCATTCCCTCCCGTGATCCCTGGGTAATCGTCCCGCACGTCTAGGCTGCCATTCGGCTTTGGCACCGGCGTGGTTGCCCCCAAGTGCCATGCAGTCGGGTACCCCTCACGGAAGACCCGATTGAGCAGGTGTGTGATGGGGCCAGCGAGCAGGTGCTCCCCATCCACAGCACCCGTTGCATCGCCCCCTCCGCCGCCATAGCCCATGCCCTCTGATAAAACTCTATCGGCATGCCGTTTACGCCTGGGGCTTTGCCCGCGTCCATGCCCATCAGTGCCGCATACACCTCCGCCTCAGTAAATGAATTATTTAGCGCTGCCGCTGTGTGTGTGTGTGTGTGTGTGTGTGATTGCGTGTTTAAGCTACGAGCGCTGCCGCCGTGTGTGTGTGTGTGTGTGTGTGTGTGTGATTGCGTGTTTAAGCTACGAGCACGTCTGCTTGTCACGACCGCGAGCATTCCCTGCACTGCGGAGGTGTGTGTGTGTGTGTGTGCGTGTGTGTGTGTGTGTGTGAGTGTGTGTGCGTGTGTGCGTGTTTGTGTGTGTGTATGTCTAGGTGCACGAGCACGTCTGCTTGTCCGGTGACCGTGGCGAGCATACCCTGCGGTCATATATGTGTGTGTGTGTGTGCATGCGTGTGTGTGCTGTGTACGGAGGTGGTGGTGGTGGTGTGTGTATGTGTGTATGTATGTGTGCGTGTCTAGGCGCATGAGATGGGTGGTATCGGCAGCATGCACTACCGTTACGGAGTGTGGGGGGCGTGCAGGCGCGGAGCCACTGCCCCGGGGCATGCCCCCCACACTTTCCCACACCTCGACACACGCTGCCCCACACACTTGAGCGTCGCGCAGCAGCTGTGTTCAGTTTCGACGCACTGCTCCAACTCCGCAACCAAAAAGCGATAGCAACTGCCAACCGATCGTCACAAAAAAACGATAGTAACTGCCAACCGTAACTGCCCACCTGCAGGTCCTGTAGCAGCTGCGTGCACTGCTCCGACTCCGTAACCAAAAACCGAGTAACTGCCAACCAATAGTAACTGCCAACCGTTGGTAACCGACAACTGTTAGTAACCAAACACCACCACCCCACACGCACCTGCAGGTCCTTCAGCAGCTGCGTGCAGTTGCGCAGCCCGCTCTCGCGCTCGCTGCTCTGCTCGTGCCCGTACGCGGCCTCCATGAACTATGTGGTGGAATGCGAGGGCAATCGTCAGCATGGCCGAGGCTCACCAGGCTTTGAGGGGGGAGGGGGAGAAGGGGGGTGGCAGGGAGATAGCTGATCTACTTGTGGCCGAACGCAGCCCCCATGAACTACGTGGTGGGGGTGCGAGGGATGCAGGGTGCAAGGGTCGTCAGCAGCGTCAGTATGGCCGAGGGACAGCATGCTGTGGGTGGGAGGGGGGGGGCTGCCTGCCCTGCTCTGCTCTAGCTGCTCTGCTCGTGCCCGTCCGCGGCCTTTATGAACTGCGTGGTGGGGGTGCGAGGGATGCAGGGTGGAAGGGTCGTCAAGCATCGTCAGTATGGTCGAGGGACAACATGCTGTGGGTGGGAGGGAGGGGAGGGGGGGCTGCCTGCCCTGCTCTGTGTTTCTGCGCTCGCTGCTCTGCTCATGTTTGTACGCGGCCTCCATGAACTGCATTGCGTGGGGGGTGCAAGGGTCGTCAGCAGCGTCAGTATGGCCGAGGGACAGCATCCTGTGGGTGGGAGGGGGGGGGGGGCTGCCTGCCCTGCTCTGCGCTTCTGCGCTTGCTGCTCTGCTCGTGCCCGTACGCGGCCTCCATGAACTATGTGCAGCGTGCGAGGGTCGTCAGTATGGCCGAGGTTCACTAGACTGTGAGGGAAAAGGGGGAGAAGGGGGATGGGAGGGGAATAGCTGCTCTGCTCGTGGCCGTACGCGGCCTCCATGAACTGTGTGGTAGGGGTGCGAGGGCAATCGTCAGCATCGCCAGTATGTCCGAGGGTCACCAGGCTGGGGGAGGGGAAGGGAGAGAAGGGGGAGGGGAGGGAGAAAGAGAGGGGATATCTGATCTGCTCGTGGCTGTACGCGGCCCCGATGAACTGCGTGGTGGGGGTGCAAGGGTTGTCAGCAGCGTCAGTATGGCCGAGGGACAACATGGGTGGGTGGGAGGGTTGGGAGGGGAGGGCTGCCTGCCCCGCTCTGCGCTTGCTGCTCTGCTCGTGCCTGTACGCGGCCTCCATAAACTGTGTGGTGGGCTGCAAGGAAGGGTCATCAGCATCGTCAGTATGGCCAAGAGACAACATGCTCTTCGCCCGCTGCTCTGCTCGTGGCCGTACACAACCTCCATGAACTACGCAGTGGGGTGCGAGGGCAATCGTCAGCATTGCCAGTATGTCCGAGGGTCACCAGGCTGGGGGAGGGAAAGGGAGAGAAGGGGGAGGGGAGGGAGAAAGAGAGGGGGATAGCTGATCTGCTCGTGGCCGTACGCGGCCCCCATGAACTGCATTGCGTGCAGGGTGCAAGGGTCGTCAGCAGCGTCAGTATGGCCGAGGGACAACATGCTGTGGGTGGGATGGAGGGAGGGGGGGGGCTGCCTGCTCTGCTCTGCTCGTGCTTGTACGCGGCCTCCATGAACTGCATTGCGTGCGGGTTGCAAGGGTTGTCAGCAGCGTCAGTATGGCCAAGGGACAACATGGGTGGGTGGGAGGGAGGGGGAAGGGCTGCCAGCCCTGCTCTGCGCTCGCTGCTCTGTTGGGGCCGTACGCGACCTCCATGAACTGCAACCGCACGCAGCGTGGTTGCCATCGAGCTTGCCGCCGTGCTGTCGAAAGTAGACGCCTACCTGCCACCTGCAATCATGATTGCTATTCAAACTAGGCGCGCGGTGCGTGTCTCAAAGCAGACTGTGAGCACACTGGGTGGCCGTGGTGGTCGTGGATATGGTAGGCAGGCCAGCTGTACCCCACCTTAAGGCACGCCCGCAGGTAGAGCGTCAGCGCGAGCGGAGTCCACCGCATGTTGAGGTCCCTCGACCGTTCGCCCTGACGCTTGAAGCGCTTGCCCTCGTCCTGTGGTGGTGGGGTTAGCTGGTTGGTTGGTGAGGTAGTTGCGGGGTCGTAGATGCGACGCGCGCTGTGCCGCGCATAAAACCTGGACCCTGAACGCTGCCTAAATGCTCAAACCTAGCACCAGCATCATAACATCTGAAGTGATGTCACACAAGGCTGCAAAGCCCATCATCATCAACACCCTTTTGAGCGCACACCTGCAGAGTCGAGAGGTAGTTGCGGTCGTAGATGCGCCGTGCGCTCTGCCGCGCAGTTACCCCAAACCCTGAGCGCTGGCTAGACGCTCCACCCAAACACCCCAACACCCACTGATAAAATTCAAATCCATGTATTTGTCGAGAAGCAGCAGACATTGGAGAGTGACAGCTTTCCAACGAGCCGCCCCACGCGTGCAACGGATCAGCGCAGCTCCCGTGCCAAGCCATGTGGAATCTGGAGATTTGGGGAGTATTTGTAGTACAGGGGACAACTGGGGTACAAACCACAACTAACTGGGGTACCGTAGTACCGCTTTGCCTCGCAGATTAAATATTTCGGAAAACTTCACGGCAAGGCCGATTTCTAAAAACTATTGCCGAAAAGGTCGGAAAAACGCCAAAAGTGACGTCAAAACGGGGGGAACAAAAAAAAACGCGGCAAGGCACCTAAATTATACACAATTACCCCCTTTATAAAAGTGGCGGCAAGGCAAAGCGGTACTACGGTACGAACCACACTGAATTGGGGTAGAACAACTGGGGTACAAACCACAACCAACTGGGTTACAACTGGGGTACAAGCCACATCGCCCACACCTGCAGAGTAGAGAGGTAGTTGCGGTCGTAGATACGCCGTGCGCTCTGCCCCGCGGCGTCGACGCTGAAGCTCGCGCTGAACTGCAGTGTGCAGAGCGTGCAGAGCGCGCAGGGGGGGTGGCGATGGATGTTACAGTCTGTGTGGCTGCTGTGTGGGGCCACTCATGATGCGGGAGACTATGCGACAGGCGCCAGGGGGGGTAGGTGTGCGGGGTGTTGGTTGAGCTGTGCAATGCTCAGAGAGTTCAGGGGAGGCGATGGATCTATCAGAGTCTGTGTGGCTGCTGCGTGGCGCCACTCATGATGTGAGAGACTATGCGGCTGGTGCCAGCGCGGGGTAGGGTGTGCGGGGTGTTGATTGAGCTGTGCAATGCTCAGAGAGTTCAGGGGTGGGGATAGATCTATCAGAGTCTGTGTGGCTGCTGTGTGGCGCCACTCATGATGTGGGAGACTATGCGGCTGGTGCCAGCGCGGGGTAGAGTGTGCGGGGTGTTAATTGAGCTGTGCAATGCTCAGAGAGTTCAGGGGTGGGGATGGATCTATCAGAGTCTGTGTGGCTGCTGTGTGGCGCCACTCATGATGTGGGAGACTATGCGACTGGCGCCAGCGCGGGGTAGGGTGTGCAGGGTGTTGATTGAGTTGTGCAATGCTCAGAGAGTTCAGGGGTGGGGATGGATCTATCAGAGTCTGTGTGGCTGCTGTGTGGCGCCACTCATGATGTGGGAGACTATGCGGCTGGTGCCAGCGCGGGGTAGGGTGTGCGGGGTGTTAATTGAGCTGTGCAATGCTCAGAGAGTTCAGGGGTGGGGATGGATCTATCAGAGTCTGTGTGGCTGCTGTGTGGCGCCACTCATGATGTGGGAGACTATGCGGCTGGTGCCAGCGCGGGGCAGGGTGTGCGGGGTGCTGATTGAGCTGAGCAGTGTGCACAGCGTGCAGGGGTGGGGATGGATCTTACAGTCTGTGCGGCGCCGCTAATAATGTATGCGCGCATGAGACTCGGCGCGGGTTAGGGTGTGCGGGGTGTCGGCTGAGCTGCAGGGGTGGGGAGATTGCAGGGGTGGGGTGGGTGGCTGTGGGCGTGGGTGTGCTGGTGTCGGTTGAACTGTGCAGCGCAGAGAGTGCAGGGGTGGGGTGGGGTGGGTGTGGGTGGGGTGTTGGGGCGGGGTGCACGTGCATGCATCCGACCGACTGACCGCCCGCCCGAATGGCCGACCGAAACCCTAAACCCTTAACCCATCGGCCGACCTGCATCATGGAGAGCGAGAGGAACGTGGGAGGAGCGGAGCGGCGGGCAGGCGGGCAGGTGTGAGTGGTGTGGTGCGGGATTCATGCGCATGCATCGACCGACATGGACCGACCGACTGGCCGAAACCCTTTACCCTTAACCCACCGACAAACCTGCATCATGGAGAGCGAGAGGAAGACGGGAGGAGCGGAGCGGCGGGCAGGTGGGCAGGTGGGTGCGGTGTGGTGCTGGGGCGTGGTGCACGCGCATGCATGCATCAGACCGACCGACTGGCCGACCCAAACCCCAAACCCCAAACCCTGAAACGACCGACCTGCATCATGGAGAGCGAGAAGGACATGGGAGGAGCGGAGCAGCGGGCAGGTGGGCAGGTGGGTGCGGTGTGGTGCTGGGGCTTTCTGTCTCAGACTTTCAGTAGTGTTCGATTGATTACAGTCACGCGTGACCACGGAGGTCACGGCTCGGGGCAGAGCCAGACCTCCACCGGCCGCAGATGGTGACCCGCCGCAAGGCATGGCAGCCACCATCCACGACCAATGTCGAGCGGCCGGACTCTGCAGCTAAGCACCACTCTCACCAACTCTCCAACTCTGAAAAACAGAACGTAGAAGTCCACAACTCCTTGAAAATGCACATTGCAGACCACCTTTCAGCAAAGTGGGTGGGTGGTATCCAAAAGGCTGCCAACGGAACGTGAAGCCGCAAACTGACTGAGAAAAGGAGCGGTGCTAGCGACCCAAGAAGACGGATAGGAATCTTGGGGTGCTAGCACCATAAGAGGCTTCTGTAAATCTCACTTCACACTTGGAAAGTCTCATTCGACAGAAACTCCAGTTTTCTATCCACCTAGGGGTCCAATAGAAAACCACCAGTGGTGCACGCGCATGCATGCATCAGACCGACCGACTGGCCGACGCAAACCCCAAACGCCAAACCCTGAAACTATCAACCTGCATCATGGAGAGCGAGAGGAGCGGGAGGAGCGATGCGGAATGACCGACTGGTTGATTGACCCTAAACCCACCGACCGCCCGCCCAACCGACTGGCCGACTGGCCGAATGAAGGCCTAAACCCTAAACCCACCGGCCGACCTGCATCATGGAGAGCGAGAGGAAGACGGGAGGAGCGGAGCGGCGGGCAGGTGAGCAGGTGGGTGCGGTGTGGTGCTGGGGCGTGGTGCACGCGCACGCATGCATCAGACCGACCAACTGGCACACCCAAACCCCAAACCCCAAACCCTGAAACAACCGACCTGCATCATGGAGAGCGAGAGGGACGGGAGGAGCGACGCGGAATGACCGACTGTTTGATCGACCCTAAACCCACCGACCGCCCGCCCGACCGACTGGCCGAACGAAGGCCTAAACCCTAAACCCACCGACCGACCTGCATCATGGAGAGCGAGAGGAAGACGGGAGGAGCGGAACGGCGGGCAGGTGGTTGGGTGGGTGTGGTGTGATGCTGGGGCGAGGTGCACGCGCATGCATGCCTGCATCCGAGCGCCTGGCCGACTGACCGATCGAAACCCTATAACCCTTCAACAAGCGTGTGCTGCCGCTGCAGTAGGGGACCTAAGGGTGCGCCCACGCTTTTTACAGAGTTGGGGTTCCCTACCACCAACAGCCAGCCATCTCAGTAAGGTGCTCGGGCCATACGCGCCGAGCACGGTCTTATACGCCTTTAGAGGTGTCCCTGACAGTAACATCCATCATCATAACCCTGCAACCGAACCCCCCCAAATCCTAAACCCACCGACCTACCTGCATCATGGAGAGCAAGAGGAAGGGGAGGGTCAGGGCGGCGTGCAGGTGGGTGTGGCGGGTGTGTAGGGTGGGGGTGGTGTGGAGGGTGTTCGGTGCATGCGCATGCATGCATGCATCCGACCGACCGACCCAAACCCTAAACCCTTAACCCTACAACCACCAACCTGCATCATGGAGAGCGAGAGGAACAGGTGGAGCGACGGGGTCAGTCCGAATTACCGAATGGTCGATCGACCCTTAACCCACCGACCGCCCGCCCGACCGACTGGCCGACTGGCCGAACGAAGGCCTAAACCCTAAACCCACCGACCGACCTGCATCATGGAGAGCGAGAGGAACGGGAGGAGCCAAGCGGACTGACCGACTGGTCGACCGAAACCCTGAACCCACTGACCGCCCGCCCGAACGAACGAACAACCGAACGACTGGCCGACAAAAAAACCAAACACTGAACTCATCGACCAACCTGCATCATGGAGAGCGAGAGGAACAGGAGGAGCGGCGGGGTCAGTCCGAATGACCGAATGGTCGATCGACCCTAAACCCACCGCCCGCTCGCCCGCCCGCCCGAACCACTGGCTGACCGAAACCCTGAACCCTAAACTCATCAACCGACCTGCATCATGGAGAGCGAGAGGAACGGGAGGAGCGACGCGGGCTCGTCGTCGCGCGAGCACATTGCGCTGCGCGGGCCCTGCCGCTTGTCGTTGCCCTCCTGCGTTCAGGGCTCGGGGGTTCAGGGCTCAGGGCTCGGGGTTTTGTCGTGGAGAGAGGGAGACAGGAGCGGGAGCACATCGCGCTGCCCGGGCCCAGACGCTTATCATTGCCTTCGTGCGGGTTTGGGGTTGAGTACAGGGTTCAGTACAGAGTTTAGGGTTTAGGGTTTAGGGTTTAGGGTGTAGGGTTTAGGGTGTAGGGTTCAGTACAGAGTTTAGGATTCGGTTGGATCTTGGGTCGGGTCTTGGGAGCTTCAGCGACGTTTACAGGGTTTAGGGTTTAGGGTTTAGGGTTTAGGGTTTAGGGTTCAGAGTTTAGGACAGGGTTCGGTTGGATCTTGGGTCGGGTCTTGGGAGCTTCAGCGACGCACAGAGGTCCCTATGGACCAACTGTACCCAACCCTTGAGAAGCTATAATTTCCATCCTGTGCAGGCGAGCGATGCGATCCAAGCAGTCATCCAACAAATGAGCACAACTGTGCAATGAGCCGAGCTGCCGCTCCTTACGACACGAGCGTAAGCTGGTACACAAAACAGTTACGGTGGTGCGAATGATGGATTGTTCAGGCTGTGTGGCAATACTTGCACTGATGATGATGATGATGATGATGATGATGATGATGGATTTTACGTCATGTGTGACGCACCACCAGGCCGCGTATTCGACCTTGCTCGGCGTACAGCGCCCGGGCACTACAGACGGGTGGCTGGCGACTGGGGGTGGGGGGCTAGTGGGTCGGGGCTGGACATAGACGGGGCACTCGGCCCCCAGGCTTGACTCCTCCCCGTTGGGGCACGGCCGGGATTCACTACTGATGTGTGCGACGCGTGTCAGCGCGAGGCCCGACGCCCGACTGAAGCTGGCTGGCTACCCGATAGGGGTCCGCTGCCCGATGTTGGAGACTGTAAACTCCCCCCCCCCCCCGCGCGCATGACCAGCTCACGATCCAGCGCCCATGGGCCAGCGTCCATGCACCAGATCACCCTCTATGAGCACAAGAGAGGAGCGCCCTCCCCCTGCAACGCACCTGCGGCGCGCCGTCCTCGTCATCGGGCGTGGCCGGCGGCCCGTCGGCAGCGTCAGCGCTCGAGCCCAACCAGCCCCCAACACCCCAACCCCACTGGAATTTGGCAATGGGCTCGCTCCATATCGCACCTGCAGCGCCCCGTCCTCGTCGTCGGGCGTGGCCGGCGGCCCATCGGCGGCGTCGGCGCTCGAGCCGCGCGCCGGCGCGCGCGGCATGCTGCCAGCGCTACCGGTCGCCGCTGCACCTCCGCCGCCAAACCCGCCTCCGCCTCCGCCGCCACCGCCCGGCCCGCCACCTGTGTAGGAGTTTGGCTCCGTGTATTCAAATTCAAACGGTAGGAGTTTCTGGCAGTTTCAGGTCAAACCAAATGCAACATCTGAAAGGCCGCATCACCAGCTGTCCGTGGATGTCTCCATCATTATCAGCGACCCAGTATCGAGCGAGATCTGGGGGGGCAAAGTTCAAAGTGAGACAATTTGCCCCTTGTCCTCCTAGTGCAATCAGGGGCGGGGAATTTTGCGTCATCCAATCGACCCCAAATTGAGGCTGCTGGGGGGGAGAGCAGCAATTGTACAGTGCAATCAGGGGCGGAATGTCACCTCATCCAGTCGACCCCAAATTGAGGCTGTTGGGGGAGGAACAGCAGCTCCTAGTCCCCCCCACCCACCAAAATGGCACATCACTGCTGTAAATCACCCTGAACACACCAGGCTGTCGGGAGCAAGCATTGGGCAAGATGTGTCCCGACCCTGACTGCACTACGGTGGGCGCGAGGGTCGGCAACGTAACGCCCAGTGATTCGCCTGTGAGCCGTATACTGCTCCGGGCCGGATTGCCCATTTCTCAGAAAACCACACCACGCTTTGTGGGAGAGGGCATGGAGGGATGCGTTGGACAGGTATCGCCTACAGCAGCACAACGGCACGCGTTGCGTGAACGCCCGCTATGTATTGCGCCTGGTATGAGCAGTCAAAGTTGCTGGAGCCGGGAAATAAATAACTACTTAAATCCTTCCCAGGGGACACTGGTAACGCCCCCGGCTCAGACAACGTTGTGAAGGTGTTTTCATAAGCAGGTGGTGGTGATGATGACTGGTGATGATATATTTTTTAGTCGTGTGTGACGCACCTACGTCGTCGTTGAAGGCGTAACACAACGGTAGCGCCTGGACCCTGAGAAAACCACAAGACCGAAAAGGCTACAGCCAGCAAGGAGATGACACACAGCCCCCCAGCACAGTCCCCCGTTATGACGAAACACAGAGAACTACTGCCCCACACGGTTCTGAGAGCCAGCAAGAGGCACCTACAGGCAGGTGCAAATGGCATACCCCTCCCCCGGCACCCACACCTGATCGGCAGCCCCCCCCCAGACAGGACGTAGTACAGGCACACGCCCCCTGTCCACTTAATCGTATTGAATGCAACAACGTTGTGTGATGTTGTGCCGGCCCTTACCTGGTGGCTACCATCCCTCACAAAATATTCTTATGGCCAGAACTGGACTTGGGTCTAGGCGGTTGTGCTAGGAAGTTATACTAGGAGGCTGTACTAGGTGGTCTACTAGTCCAGAAGTTTTTGCTAGAAGCTGATACTGTCACTGTGCAGAATTTTACCTGGGCGGTCGCCGCGCTCGCGGCGCGCAATGCCCTTGTCCTGCAGCAGGTGGGTGTTGCAGAGTTGTTGCATATGGGTGTTGCAGAGTTGTTGCACGGGTGTTGCAGGTTTGTTGCACGGGTGTTGCTGCACACGACAGCGGGGACACATGCTGGCCAGCGCCAACACGCTGCAGGTGGGGGTGTTGCAGAGTTGCTGCATGGGTGCTGCATGGTTGTTGCATGGGTGTTGGGACCCCACCTTGCCCTGCTGCCCGGTGGGTAGGTGGGAGCCGCCCCCCCCGCGCTCGCCGCGCACGCCCGCCGTCCTGTCCCTGTCCTGCTGTTGCCCGGGCGCTGCCGCGCCGCTGGCGCTGGCGCCACGCAGTGGCGCGGCCGCGCGGCTGCTGGTGTTGCGCCCTGTTGCTGCAGCGGCTGTAGCTGCGGCTGTTGCAGCGGCCGGCGGCTGCGGCAGCGGCAGCGGCGGCGGCGGCACTGTCGGCACATGGTCACTCTCCTCGCCCGACGCAGTGTCCCCGTCCTTGAACTCGTCCGTGCAGTATGGACCCCTGGGCTTTCTCACGTTCCCCCCCGCGAGGCGGGCAAGGCGGCGAATGCCCGCTGCGTGCGCGTAGTTTGTGCCGCCGACGCCGGCGCGCGCCGCACCCGGGTTGTAGGGGTTGCGCGGCGGGCGCGGCGGCGCGACGCCCCGACCGGGCGGCGCGTGATGCGCGTGGTGCGTGGCCCCCCCTGGCGCGTGGTGCTGCGGCGGCAGCGGCAGCGGCGGCCACTGTTGCTGCTGCATCTGCTGCGCATGCTGCTGCTGCTGCTGCTGCTGCGCATGCTGCAGCTGCTGCGCATGCTGCTGCTGCTGCACATGCTGCTGCTGCTGCTGCTGCTCCTGCTGCTCCTGCCGCTGCGAAGCCGCCGCCGCCGCCGCCGCCGGCTGCGTCGCGTATGGCGCACGCGACCCAAACCGCCGCGCCGGCTGGTGGTTGGTGGCTGCCTGCTCAGATGACAGAGACGGCGCGGCCACGGGGTACGGCTCACGCGGGGGCGCGGGCCTGGGGACGGCAGCCCCGTAGGGGTAGGAGTGCCCCCCGGCAGCGGCCCCACTGTGGGGTGGGGTGAGTCCGGGCGGGGGGGTCAGGCCACCCGGGGTGGGCGCCGACGCGTCGTGGGGCGGAGTCGCGGCGGCACTGCGGTGGGGCGTGCCGCCGCCCGTGGCCCCCCTGCCCATGCCGCTGTCACCGGCCGCGTGGCCTCCGTCATCGGGGTCCACGTCCATGTCCATGTCCATGTCCGAGTGCGCGCCGTCACCACCTCCGTCATCGCCGCTGTTGTGTCGGTGCTGCGACTGCGGCTGACCTCGCGGGAGGGGGCTGCGCGAGCCGCCGCCGCCCCCGTCTCCGCGCCCCCCGTCTCCTCCTCCTCCGCCGCCCCCCCCTGCTCCCCCGCCCGCACCGTCTCCCGCGCCACCGCCGCCCCCGCGGCCAGAGCGCCCTGGTGGTGACTCCCAGGAGTCCCGGTCCCGGCCGCGTGAGGGGGGTTCGCCACCACCACGGCCGCCCGACCGCGAGCGCGGCCGCATGTCGCGCCTGTCTACTCCGCGCGGGGAGCGCGAGCGGGGCGAGCGCGAGCGCGGCCGCTTGGCCGATGGCGGGTGGAGGACCCTGCCGACGCCGCCAACGCTGCTACGGAGCTCGTCACGGAGATCCTTGACGCCGCCACCGCCGCCGCCACCGCCACTGCCACGAAGCTCGTCGCGCAGGTCCCGCCCGCCGCCGCCGCGAGGCGAGCGATCGCCGCTGCGCGATGATGGCGCCGCGGGGAGCACGTCCCTGGCACCGCTGCGGGGTGAGCGGTCGCAGCAGCGGTCGCGGTCGTCCCGCGGCGGCGCCGACGCGCGCGCGTCCCTGCCGCCTCCGCCCCGCGGTGAGCGCGACCGCTCGCGGTCGTCCCGGCCGGCCGCGCCTGCACCCCCTCCACCTCCGCGGGGTGAACGCGAGCGCTCGCGGCGCGGCGGGGCACGCGGCGCCACGTCGCGCCCGGCACCGCTGCGCAGCTCGTCGCGCAAGTCCTTGACGCTACCGCCGCCGCCGCCGCCGCCGCCGCGGAGGTCACGGCCGGCGCCTGCACGAGGAGAGCGTGAGCGTTCGGCCTTCACCGCCGGCTGAACATCCCGGCCTCCACGCGGAGAGCGCGAGCGGTCGCCCTTCAGCGCCGGCTGAACGTCCCTGCCTGCACGGGGAGAGCGCGAGCGGTCGCCCTTCGGCGCAGGCTGAATGTCTCTGCCACCACGGGGAGAGCGCGAGCGGTCGACTTTCACCGCCGGCTGAACGTCCCTGCCTCCACGCGGAGAGCGCGAGCGGTCGCCCTTCAGCGCTGGCTGAACGTCACTGCCTGCACGGGGAGAGCGCGAGCGGTCGACTTTCACCGCCGGCTGAACGTCCCTACCTCCACGCGGAGAGCGCGAGCGGTTGCCCTTTGGCGCTGGCTGAACGTCCCTGCCTGCACGGGGAGAGCGTGAGCGTTCGGCTTTCACCGCCGGCTGAACGCCCCTGCCTGCACGGGGAGAGCGCGAGCGTCCGGCTTGCACCGTCGGCTGAACGTCCCTGCCAGCACGGGGAGAGCGCGAGCGTTGGGATTTCACCGCCGGCTGAACGTCCCTGCCAGCACGGGGAGAGCGCGAGCGTTCGGCCTTCACCGCCGTCTGAACATCCCTGCCTCCTCCGCCGCCGCCACCAGCACGCGGGGAGCACGAGCGCTCATCGCGCGCGCGCAGAGCCGGTTGCACGTCCCTTGCGGCACGGGGCGAGGGCGAGCGGTCGCCACCCGCCCGAGTCGTGTGGACGACGTCCCCGACGCCTGCTCCTCCGCCACCGCGTGGGGAGCGCGAGCGTTCGGCTCGCGGTGCCGCCTGCTCGCCCCTGCCAGCACGGGGTGAGCGCGAGCGGTCGCCACCCACCCGCGCCGTGTGGACGACGTCCCTCCCGCTGCCACCGGCACTGCTACGGAGCTCGTCGCGCAGATCCCTCCCGCCGCCGCCATCACCGCTTGCCCTCCCGCCACTGCTACGCAGCTCAGCGCGCGGATCCTTCCCGGCGCCACAAGGAGAGCGTGAGCGGTCGCCACGTGACGGTGCCGCCTGGACGTCCCTACCGCTGCCGCTGCCGCCGCCACCACGGAGGTCGCACGAGCGGGACTGTGAGCGCGAGCGGTCTACTTTCGGCTCCGGATGGACGTCCCGTCCGCCGCGCGACGGTGCCGCTTGGTCCCTGCCACTGCCACCGCCACCGCCACCAGCACTGCCACTGCGGAGGTCGTCGCGAAGGTCCTTGCTACCGCCGCGCGACGATGCCGCTTGGGCGTCCCTGCCACCGCCACCGCCACCGCCACCACCTCCGCGGAGCTCATCGCGCAGGTCGCGCACGCGTGAGGGCGAGCGCACGCCCGAGGCCGAGCGGTCACGCGCGTGTGAGGGCGAGCGGTCGTCGCGCGTGCCGCGTGGTGGCGGCTGAACGTCCCTGCCCGCTCCACCACCTCCGCCACCAGCACGTGGGGAGCGCGGCTGCACGTCCCTGCCTGCTCCTCCTCCGCCACCGCCACGGGGTGGTGACCGCGAGCGGCCCCCCCGCGGCGTCTGCTGCACATCCCTGCCTGCTCCTCCTCCTCCGCCGCCACCAGCGCGTGGCGACCGCGACCGCTCTTCGCACGCGCGCGGCGCTGGCTGCACGTCCCTCCCGGCACGGGGCGAGCGAGAGCGGTCGCCACCCGCCCGTGCCGTGTGGACGACGTCCCTGCCGCCGCTGCCGACACTGCGGCGGAGCTCCTCGCGCAGATCCCTGCTGGATCCACCGCCACGCGAGCGCGAGCGAGGCGGTGCCGCTTGGACGTCCCTGCCACCGCTGCCGCTACGGAGGTCGACGCGGAGGTCGCGGCCGCGCGAGCTGCTGCGCTCGCGCCGTGATGTTGGGCGGCCCAGGTCGCGGCCGCCGCCGCCGCCACTTCCACCGGCGGCCGCACGGGAGGGCGAGCGGTCGCGTGCGGGCGCAGAGCCGCCGCGCCCGCCGCCGCGCGCGGCGGCATCATCGCGCGGCGGGCGCACGTCCCGCCCGCTTGCAGTTGCGCCAGCGCCTGCGCTGCCGGCTCCTCGCGAGAGGGAGCGGTCGCGCGGCGCGGGCGCAGGCGCAGGCGCGGGGCGGGGCTGCACGTCGCGCGTGCCGCGGGGCGAGCGCGAGCGGCTGCGGTCGCGCCGCGGCGACGGCATCAGCCGCACGTCCCTCACGTCCCGTGAGGACTCGGGGCGCACGTCGCACAGGCCCCTGGGCGATGCGGGGTGGATGTCCCTCGATGACGATGGGTGGTGATCCTTTGCAGAAGCGGGTCGCGCGTCGCGCGCATCGTTTGCAGGGGACGATGCAGGGCGATGGTCCTTGGACGACGCCGGGTGCAGGTCCCGCCCTCCACCCCCGCGAGCTCCAGCATCGTCGCGCAACGGGTGCACATCCCGCGGTCCACGCGCGTCTGCGCCGCCATCGCGCGGCGGGTGCACGTCCCTGCCTCCCCTCTCCCGGGGCGGCGACCGCGTGCGCACCCGGGGCCGGCGATCCCGGTCGTCCCTCTCCCTCTCCCGCTCCCGGCCGCTCTGGCTCCCGCGCCGGCTTGGTGAGGGCAGCGAGCCAGGGTTCAGCGAGAGCGGCGCCGCGAGCTCGCCGCCCTCCAGCGCCTGCGACTGCGCCCGCGGCGTCCCCAGCTCGCCAGACTCCGGGCCCTGTGACACACGCGACAACGTGCCGTCGTCCGCGGCCTTCACGGTGTGTGCGCAGTCAGTCAGTGGTTAAATCGTGCCCCCCCCCCCCCCTCCATCTGCCCAAGTCCACGCACGCACGCACGCACGCAGCAGGCAGGCAGGCAAGTGCGTGCTCGGAGGCAAGCAGCACGTTGTGTGCGTCAACCGACCTGCACGCGCAGGAGTGCTTGGTTGGCGGGGCGGCCCTGTGGCTCTCTGGGGCGATCGCGCTCGACGTCCTTGTCTGAGCCACCCCCATGCACATCTCCATGCACATGCGCGCATGCATGCGCGGGCGATGCATGCACTGGAGATGCAGCCGCTGGGGATGCCTGGCCACTTCCGTAGTCCAATTCCTCCAGCAGCTCGTCCGCCATCTCAGCGCCCTGACCCGGCGGCCTGTCCCCTGGCCTTGCCCTGCGCCAGAATTAGTCAGGTGGTGATATGCGTGGATGGCTCGCGACGCTGCAGCGCCCTTGACAACCTCCAAATCAGGGGTAAAGCATGTGCTCGTCTGCCAGAGCTGCTCGCCTGGGATGATGCGCTGCGCGAGCGTGCACACTCCCCGAAGCGGCGAGAAACGGGGTGTGCGCAACTCCCCCCTGGCGCTGGGCACGATCCGGGCACAATCCGGGGGCACGATCAGTGCGCAGACTGGCGTGCACTAAGCTGCTTGGGCTCGTGTGCACGCACACACTTTTAGAAACTGCGAAACAGCGAGACGGTGAGACAGCTGAAGCACCACAAATGGAATGGGTCAGCCACCACTTGCACGGCACTTACACCAACAAGCAGTACATCAAAAGTAGTACAGCCTCCTGACAGCTGCATCACGAGGGTCGGGGCTCGACGTGCACGCCCCGGGCATGCAGAGGGTCACACGGTCAACCAGGAGGGCACAACAGAGGATTCCCTTTGGTGCTTGATTAATTCGGCGAAATCTTGCGAGTTAGCAACAACAAAAAAAGGTTGGCTGTGGTGATATACAGTCACTGAGTTTGTCACTGATTGTGTCAATGCGTGTGTACGAACGCGCGCGTTCGTAACGCAAAGCGCATGCATACGCAACGCGCACGCCAAGTGGAGCGGAAGGAGCTGCAGCACTTGAGGCTCAAGCTAGCAGTTCGATGTCCTCGAGGCCAGCTTGCTGATGAGGTCTGCCAGCGACGCCACGTTGTGCGACGACAGTAGCCCCGTTGTCATGCGACCGACGAGCTCTTCCAGCCCCGCGGCCAGCGGGCGCCCCTCCCCTCCGTCAGTCAGGTCACTCGCTCGCCCCAGCGCCTCGAGGCACTCCACATAGCACAGCGAGCGCGCGCGCATGAACGCCTTCTTGGTCGATGACTCGTCCTGCGTAGGGCAGGGTGCAGGCAGGGCACACGGATATGAGGAGGCGCGTGGTCGCCTTCAAACGTGCAATGGTCAAGGGTGCAGGGTTCCCGTCGCTCAGCGAGCGCGCGAGTATGAACGCCATCTTGGTCGATGACTCGTCCTGTGCAGGGCAGGGTGCAGGCAGGGCACACGGATATGAGGAGGCGCGTGGTCGCCTTCAAACGTGCAATGGTCAAGGGTGCAGGGTTCCCGTCGCTCAGCGAGCGCGCGAGTATGAACGCCATCTTGGTCGATGACTCGTCCTGTGCAGGGCAGGGTGCAGGCAGGGCACACGGATATGAGGAGGCGCGTGGTCGCCTTCAAACGTGCAATGGTCAAGGGTGCAGGGTGCACGTCGCTCAGCGAGCGCTCGCGCGCGAAAGCGATTTTGGTCGACGAATCGTCCTGTGTAGGGCAGGTTGCAGGCAGGGCACAAGGATATGAGGAGGCGCGTGGTCGCCTTCACAAGTGCAATGGCCAAGGGTGCAGGGTGCACGTCGCTCAGCGAGCGCTCGCGCGTGAAAGCGATTTTGGTCGACGAATCGTCCTGCGTAGGGCAGGGTGCAGGCAGGGCACACGGATATGAGGAGGCGCGTGGCCGCCTTCACAAGTGCAATGGCCAAGGGTGCAGGGTGCAGGGTGCACGTCGCTCAGCGAGCGCTCGAACGCGAAAGCCAACTTGGTCGACAACTCGTCCTCTGACAAGGGGACGGTGATGAGAGGCTGGGAGGCTGAACGCCTTCAGGATTAATGAGCCAGATTCAAGGGTGCAGGGCTGCCGACTGGCCTTGGCCTTAGGAGCTCATTAACCCATGCCTCGGGTCCCTTAACAGCGAACTGAGAGCGCATGCGTTACACCTGTGAAACTTCAAGGGTGCACGGTGTAGAGGCATCGGCAGCTATGCCGGGAAGCACGCAGGAACAGTAACAGTAACACGGGGTTTCCAGCTAAGCAGGCTACTCTTCTACTAGAGACACCCCCCAATACTCCAGCACACTTAAGTACTAGAGTACCGCCGGCTCCTGGCCGATAGACTACCGCTCCCGCCGGCTAGACTACCCCAAACAGCGGTCTCTGAGAGACATGTCTGGCAAGGAGAATATAGGAGAGGACCTTCCTCAGGGTCACAGTAGTGGCCTTGTGGCCAGTCAAGCCGGCAGAGCCGACTGGCGCTGACTGGAACGGTCTCCGCCTGGCAGTGCATGGCTGTCCAGCTCTCGTTTGCATGGGGCTCAGCCGGCGCCCCATGCCTCATGCATGGCCAGGTCCCACCCTCCAGGGGTGCATGGATGACAGAGTTGTCATGGAGGCTGCCTGAAGACCTTCCAACGCCAGTCACCGGCAGACGAGCGACCCCGAGGATGAGCGCGGTGACGAACGCTGCAATTGGTGAAGCGGATTTACTCAAAAGGGAAGCACGCTCTGCCAAACAAACGTGAGCTTTACTGTCTGCTGATGCTGAAGCGCCCAGCCATGCGCAGCGGCGACATGCTTTACACGGGGCTACCTAGTTTCCAGGGCGGCCGATGGTAGGCTGGCGCGCAGCGTGGCCTTGTGGGCTTTCCTAGTAGAGTCCCCCTAGACGTGTAATTTAGGCCTTAAATCACGCCCCAGGGTCCACGTACGTGTAAAACTTGTAAACGCAGGGGACCGATGGCCACTCACCTTTGTCCGCATGCGCGACCACAGGAACGCGAGCTTGGCCTCCCTGATGGTGAAGCGCCCTTGCACGAGCAGCTGGGCGTCCTGCCACAGGCGCGTCCACTCGGCGATGGACACGACGGCGTCAGGGTGGCGGTAGTGGTCGAACACGGCCTGAGAAACAGGGGTGGGGGGTCAGTGCGGCGTTTTCATTAAGTTAACCAAGAGTGTCCTGTTTGCCCCCGCAACATGTGAGGGAACATGCCGAATTGCCCCCGCAGAAGGCGTTTTTTTTGCGGGAAAGTGTGAGTGTGTCAGACGTCTTCACACCTTATGCAGCGAAATTCCCTCGATTCGCCCCTGCAGTTTCCCCCAAAATTTCCCGGTTTGCCCCCACAGCGGGGGCTGCGGGGGCGCTAATGCCACCATTGGCGTATACAGCTGCTCATACTACACCTCGTCGACACACCGGCGGTACAGGCGCTCCAAAATCTGACTGCGCACCAATCTTAAAACCAGGGCAAGACCCAAGGGGGCAGCCAGCCTAACCAGAGCTCTCTCTCTCTCACACACACACACACACACCCTAAGCAGCTTCCGGTGCTCGTGGAACACGTCGTCCACACCCCGGCAGTACAGCCGCTGCCGACGGAACGTGTCCCTTTCGATGCGAGCCTCCGGCGGGATGGTCGGCCAGATGAAGTCATCAACGAGCGCAGTGACCGCGGGCGCCAGGGGCGTGCCCTGAACAGTGTTGCGGAGGAGGAGTGGGTGTGAGATGAGGGTGGAGGTGGAGGTGGAGTTGGAGGTGCGAGCCTCAGGCGGGGCATTTGGCCAGATGAAGTCATTGACGAGCGCAGTAACTGCAGGCGCCAGGAGTGCGCCCTGTGCAATTTGGCCGAGGTGGAGGAGTGCGTGTGAGGTGAGGGTGGAGGTGGTGTGTGTGTGTGTGTGTGTGTGTGCGTGTGCGCATGCATGCGCATGTGTGTTTGTGTGTGTGCATATATGCATGTGTGCGTGCGAGAGAGAGGAGGGGGGGGGGAACCTGCTCAAAACTCAAGACCGCCACCCTCACGAGCGCCTCCACATGTTCGCAGCAAGAAGCAGAGGGGTTTAGGCGTTTGAGCTTTAGGGTTTATCGAGCCTCAAGCCCTTACGGTCGCACTCAAAAGTCACGACCCGCACATACCTTATCACCCTTCAGCACCGCTACCCGCACGAGCGCCTCGACAAACTCGAAGCGCATGAGCGCGCCGTCGGCGTTGAGGTCGGCCGCAACGCTCGCCTTGCCCCGCTCCTTCTCCTCCCAATTGGTGGACACAAACACAAGGTTGAGGTCTGCGAGGCCTGCGCCGCTGGCGCCGTCCGCGAGCCTGCGAAAGAGAGTGTTCAACAGACCGTTGGACAGGCCTTGAAAGCAACAGGCTGTGCCCCGCCCCGCTCCTTCTCCTCCCAATTGGTGGATACAAACACAAGGTCGAGGTCTGCGAGGCCTGCGCCGCTGGCGCCGTCTGAGAGCCTGCGAACCAAAGCAAGTGTACGAGGGTGGGGTGTTGATGAGCACACCACGCTCGCCTCGCCGCGCTCCTTCTCCTCCCAAGTAGTGGACACAAACACAAGGTCGAGGTCAGCGAGGCCTGCTCCGCTGTTCCTCCCCTCTCCTTCTCCTCTCAATTAGTTGACACAAAGACAAGGACAGCAAGGCCAGCTCCACCGACACCGTCCGAGAGCCTGTGAGTCAAAGAGTTGAAGGGAATATTGGACCGGCCTTGTAACAACGGGCTGTACTTTCACGGGCTGTCCCTTCTCCTCCCATTCAGTCATCCCCTTGCAAGCCGTAAACCGCTCTGGGCCGGATTTCCCATTTCCCAGAAAATAATCCCACACTTGGTGGGAGAGGGCGCGGAGAAATGCGTTGGAAAGCTCTCGCCGAGAGCAGCACGGCATGCATTTCGTGCATGCCCGCTGTGTTTTGTGCCTATTATGAGCGGTCAAAGTTGCTGGAGCCGGGAAAGAGATAGTTACTAAAATCCTTCCCAGGTGACACTGCTCCCATTTCCCCACACGATTCCCCATCACCTTTCTATGACCGGAGACAACAACGGGGTCACGGCTTCATCACAGCTCAACGACCGCCACTCGCCTGCACTCTCACTCTTAATCTCACTCTCACCCACTCTTACCTTCACTCCTACTCTCACGCCCACTCCCACTCCCACTCTCACTCTCACCCACTCTTACCCTCACTCCTACTCTCACGCCCACTCCCACTCCCACTCTCACTCTTACTTTCACTCTCACCCACTCTTAGCCTCACTCTTACTCACTCCCACTCTCACTCCCACTCTCATTCTTACTCTTACCCTCACTCACTCCCCCTCCCCCTCCCCCTCCCCCTCCTAATCCCCTCCCCCCCCACCCTCGCACTCCCGCTCTCACCCACCTGCACTGGGAGACGAGCTGCCCCCACCCGCCCGCGCCGAGGCTGAACGGGTCTCCGCTGCCGAGTTGAGAGTAGCACTCAAACACGGAGATGATCTTGCCGTAGCATGCCTGGGTGGCAGGTGTGTGGTTGTTGGGTGGTTGTTGGGTTGTTGTGGGGTTGTTGTGGGGTTGTTGTTGGGTTGTTGTGGAGTGGTTGTTGGGTGGTTGTGGGGTGGTTGTGAGGTGGTTGTGGGGTGGTTGTGGGGTGGTTGTGGGATGGTTGTGGGGTGGTTGTGGGGTGGTTGTGGGGTTGATGTGGGGTGGTTGTGGGATGGTTGTGTGGTGGTTGTGTGGTGGTTGTGTGGTGGTTGTGGGGTGGTTGTGGGGTGGTGGTTGGGTGGTTGTTGGGTGGTTGTGGGGTTGTTGTGGGGTGGTTGTCGGGTTGTTGTGGGGTGGTTGTGGGGTGGTTGTGGGGTGGTTGTGGGGTGGTTGTGGGGTTGTTGTGGGGTTGTTGTGGGGTTGTTATGGGGTGGTTGCGGGGTTGTTGTGGGGTTGCTGTGGGGTTGTTGTGGGGTTGTTGTGGGATGGTTGAACAGGTCGCCGACAAGTTGAGAGCAGGTCTCAAACATGGAGATTTTGCCGTAGCATGCATGGGTGGCAGGTGGGTGGCAGGTGGGTGTTTACGGGGTGGTTATGGGGTGGCTGTGCCATGGTTATGGGGTGGATGTGGGGTGGTTTTGGGGTGGTTGTGGGGAGGCTGAACATATTTGCTCTGCTGCCTAGTTGTGAGAAGTAATCAAATACGGAGATAAAGATGCTACGATAGCATGCCTGGGTGACGGGTGGGTGGTGGTGGGGTGGTTGTGGGGTGGTTGGGGCGTGGTTGTACGCTAGGGTTTAGGGGTCACTTTCTCATCAGATCCATGTCCCTTCTGATACACAATGACCAGTAGCCTCTGCTGCCGCTGCGGTGGAGGTCTAGGGGAAACGATCCTGCGGGCTTGTGAACCCCGGCCGTGCCCCCACGGGGAGGAGTCAGATCTGGAGGCCGAGTGCCCTGTCTAGGTCCAGCCCCGACCCAATAGCCCCCCACTACCAGTAGCCAGCCACCTGTCTGTAGCGCTCGGGCATTATACACCGAGCAAGGTCGAATACGCTGCCGGTAGGTGCATTACAGACGACTGTATGATGATGATGATGATGGATGTCACAGTCAGGGACACCTCTAAAGGCGTATAAGACCGTGCTTGGCGCGTATGGCCCGAGCACCTTACTGAGATGGCTGGCTGTTGGTGGTAGGGAGCCCCAACTTTTTTTTTCGAGGCTAGAGAGGTTGCCACTGTTGCACCGGTCATTGGTAAACCGCGCGACAGGGCAACATCGTGTTGACGAAAGCCTCTGTATAATCCATCATTAGGGGTGCAGGGCTGAGCAGAGCATGCCCCAGGCCCCAAACTACACGCACTTATCTGCAGCATCCCTACCCACCCTCAGCGCCCCTTTCAGTGACTCCCCCCCCCCCCGAGGGAGCAGCAGCCTGAACCGGTCCTTGTCCAGCATGCGCTCCCACTCCCACTCACACGCCCCCCCCCCTTTCCACCATTAAGCACCTTGAGCGCCCCTCTCAGTGCCTCTCCCCCCCCCCCGAGGGAGCGCATGTGTCTAGCAGCAGCAGCCTGAACCGGTCCTTGTCCAGCATGCACCCCCAGTCGCACTCACACGCCCCCTCCCCTCCCCATTTGCGCACCTTGAGCGCCCCTCTCAGCGCCTCCCTCTCCCCCCCCGAGGGAGCGCTTTTGTCGAGCAGTCGCTTGAACCGGTCCTTGTCCATCATGCGTCCCCAGTCGCACTCAACGGCGGCGGCGTCGACTGCGCTGCTTGAAAACCAGTCCTGAAGGGATGGGAGGGGGGGGGGGCAGGGCGTGTGTGTGTGATGCTACAGGAAAGGGGTCAGGGGCCGTCAATCAGGTCAGATACTCTGCAGAGTGCTTGCGTGCGTATTGGAGTGCCAAGGGGCCCAATACCAACCAGCATTTTGTGGACAAGGATGGTCCAGAGCACGTGCATGCATGCATACAATGTCCCCACACAGCCTCCACACATCTCCACACCTTTGCACCGCACGTGCACGGCTTTGCATGGAAGCAGTGGCTTGTGTGCATGCATCTGACACACACACACACACACACACACACACACACACACACACACACACACATGCATGCGCACCCCCACGCACAGCACATTTCCACACCTTTGCCTCACACGTGCGCGGCTTTGCATGGAAGCAGTGACTTGTCTCGAGGCTCCAATCCTCTGGTTCGGGCGGTGGTGCGGCGTGCTCTGCCATTGCCTTGCGGACCTGGTAAGAGTTTTGTTTTTGTTTTTGTTTTTGTTTTTGTTGTTTTTGTTGTTGTTACTGCTGCTGCTTTTTGCTGTCACTGCTGCTGCTTTTTGCTGTTGCTGTTGCTGTTGTTGTTGCTGCTTCTATTGTTGCTGTTGCTGTTGCTGCTGCTGTTGTTGTTGCTGTTGCTGTTGTTGTTGTTGTTGTTGTTGTTGTTGTTGTTGTTGTTGTTGTTGTTGTTGTTGTTGTTGTTGTTGTTGTTGTTGTTGTTGTTGTTGTTGTTGTTGTTGTTGTTGGATTTGTTGTTGGATTTGTTGTTTTTGTTGTTTTTGTTTTTGTTGTTGTTGTCGCTGCTGCTGCTGTTCTTGCTGCTGCTGCTGCTGCTGCTCTGCTGCCGTTGTTGTTGTTGTTGTTGCTGTTGTTGTTGGTGTCCTCGTCGTTGTTGTTGTTGTTGTTGTTGTTGTTGTTGTTGTTGCTGTTGCTTTTTGTTGTTGTTGTTGTTGTTGTTGTTGTTGTTGTTGTTGTTGTTGTTGTTGTTGTTGTTGTTGTTGTTGTTGTTGTTGTTGTTGTTGTTGTTGTTGCTGTTGTTGTTGCTGTTGTCCGGGGCAGCGTATAGCAGCGTGCTCCGCCATTGCATGTGTGTGTGTATGCGTGTGCGTATGAGATTGTGGTGCATACCTGGTGCCCCCTGAATGCTGCCTGGATCTTCACCACCGCCTCCGCGTCTTCTGGGACGGCCTCCGGCTCCGGTGCTGGTGCTGGTGCAGGCTGTATATGCGTGTGTGTTTGGGGGGGGGGGAGGCGAGCCGGGGTTACGCAGCCGTGTGTGTGTGTGTGTGTGTGTGTGTGTGTGTGTCCCATGGGGAGATGATACGCTGCGATTGAAGTTGAAGTTGGTTGGCCAGAGTGGCAACCCAAGTTGTAGTTGGTTGGCCAGAGTGGCAACCCTAGTTGAAGTTGGTTGGCCAGAGTGGCAGCCCCTCCCAGACCCCCCCAAACCAAGGATACTATCCACTCAATTCAGGCGCTGGTCGGTCACCCGCTATTCGAAAGACATCCCAGTGCACGGGTCAGACTTTGTAACAATTGCCGGGGTGTATTGCTGTTTGTAGTACAGGCATTGCCGGTGCATGCGGACGGCCTCATGTAACGCTTGGTTGGTTGGTTGGTTGGTTGTGTGTGTGTGTGTGCTGGTGCAGGCTGCATGTGCGTGTGTGTGTGTCAGGGGGGGGGGCGAGCCGGGGTTGCGCAGCCGTGTGTGTGTGTGTGTGTGTGCCTGCAGCAGCAGTGCCACCAGACCCCCCTTCGTCGCTTCTGGTGCAGGCCCCGGCAGTGGCGGTGGCAGCAGCGCGTATCTCTTGCGGCGCTCTTGCCTATTTGTTATAGAATAAACACAACTTAGATCTACGAAACCTAATTCGGGTTCTGGTTCCGGCTCAACTTCTGGCAGTGGCGGCGGTGGCGGCGGTGGTGTGCATGTCTTGCTGCGCTGCGGCATGCGCTTGCGCTGCTGGTGGCCACGCCATGCGGACTGGATGTGCACACTAAACAAACCCGCCTCTGGCTCTTCTGGTGCAGGCCCCGAGTCGGGTTCCGACAGCGGCGGTGGCGGCGGCGGTGTGCATGTCTTGCGGCGCTGCGGCATGCGCTTCCGCTGCTGGTGGCCACGCCATGCGGACTGGATGTGCACACAAACAAACCCACCTCTGGCTCTTCTGGTGCAGGCCCCGAGTCGGGTTCCGGCAGTGGTGGCAGCGGCGGTGGCGGCGGCGGTGTGCATGTCTTGCGGCGCTGCGGCATGCGCTTCCGCTGCTGGTGGCCACGCCATGCGGTCTGGATGCGGACACAAACAAACCCACCTCTGGCTCTTCTGGTGCAGGCCCCGAGTCGGGTTCCGACAGTGGTGGTGGCGGTGGCGGTGGCGTGCATGTCTTGCGGCGCGGCGGCATGCGCTTGCGCTGCTGGTGGCCACGCCATGCGGACTGGATGCGAACACAAACAAACACACCTCTGGCTCTTCTGGTGCAGGCCCCAAGTCGGGTTCCGGTAGCGGTGGTGGCGGTGGCGGTGGCGGTGGCGTGCATGTTTTGCGGCGCGGCGGCATGCGCTTGCGCTGCTGGTGGCCGCGCCATGCTGACTGGATGCGCACCGCCGACTGTTCCATTAGCCGGGCTTGGAGCTCCTCGAGGTCGTCGGCATCGACATCGTCCTCTTTCCTGTGTAGGATTGGGTGGGGGTTTGGGCATGGTTCTAGGCCACGTTTGGGCAGGATCTTATTTTATGTATGCGCCCGACTGCTCCTGGAGCCGGGCTTGGAGTTCTTCAAGGTCGTCGTCCTCTTCTCTGTGGAGGGATTCGGTTGGGTGATTGGGTGGCAGTGATTCCCCTGCGAGCCGTATACCGCTCCGAGCCAAATTTCCCATTTCCCATTTCCCCTCCCCTGCTCGCACCCACTCAAAGAACACACAGTGGCAGCAGCAGCAGCAGCAGCTCTGAGGATATCCGCAGCAGCGGAAAAACTACCACCCCTGTCCCCCCCCCCCCCTGCTCGCACCCGCTAAAAAAAACACGAGGCAGCAGCAGCAGCAGCAGCAGCAGCTCTGATGATGTCCGCAGCAGCGGGAAACTATCCCCCTCTCCCCCTCCCCCCTGCTCACACCCACCCAAAAAACACATGTGGCAGGCGCACGGCGGATGCAGCAGCAGCAGCAGCAGCAGCGGGGACTCGCTCGTTCACTCCCCGTGGAAGGCCGCCAGCGGCAGCAGCAGCAGCAGCAGCTATGAGGATATCCGCAGCAGCGGAAAAATTACCACCCCTGTCCCCCCCCCCCCTGCTCGCACCCGCTAAAAAAAACACGAGGCGGCAGCAGCAGCAGCAGCAGCAGCAGCAGCAGCTCTGATGATGTCCGCAGCAGCAGGAAACTACCCCCCTCTCCCCCTCCCCCCTGCTCACACCCACCCAAAAAACACATGTGGCAGGCGCACGGCGGATGCAGCAGCAGCAGCAGCAGCAGCAGCAGCGGGGACTCGCTCGCTCACTCCCCGTGGAAGGCCGCCAGCGGTCACGATGTCGCCTGCACGTGTCATCATCGGTGGGTGAGGTTTAGGGCGGTTGCGGGGTTTAGGGCTTAGAGTTTAGGGTTCAGGGTTTTTAGGGTTTAGGGTTTAGGGTTTAGAGTTTAGGGTTTAGGGCTTGGGGTTTAGGGTTAAGGGTTTAGGGTTTAGGGTTAGGGCTTGGGGTTTCAAGGTTTGGGGGGTTGAAGGTTGAGAAGTTGGGGTTGGCACAGTTGCAGGGTTTCGTGCGGTCGTGGGGTGCCAGCGTAGCCTAGCTAGGAGCCAAGCCAGTAGCCACGCATGCACACACACACACACACACACACGGGAAAATTGGATGTTGTGGGTAGTGCTCGGAACGGGAGGAAAACAGCCCGTGGGTAAGGGGGGAGGGGGGGAAGCGGGGGATAATGGAATCACAGCAAGGGGAAAGGAGGCTGGAGAGCCCTTCCATGCCCCCTCTTGACAGTTGAGAGTGAGTGTGTGGGGGAAAAGTGAGCCCTGGGGGAAAACCCAGCTTACACAGAGCAGTCCAGATCTCCATGCATGACCCATGGCTTGATGCCCAGGGTCCTCCTGATCTAAAATAACCTTCTTGGCCTCAGAGGAGATGAAGAGGGGGGGGAGAGTGTGCCCACTCTCCTCCCCACGCCTCTCCCTGCCAGCTGCAGCTGTACATCCTTGGGCAAAACTTCCTCTTCACCCCACCCCCCCACCGCCCATCCCAGCATCGTCACTGCTGCTTGCTCTGCCACGTGCAGCTGCTCAGCTGTGTACGCCTCCCTTGAGGGGCAGCTCTTCTTGGGCGCGTGCTCACTCGCACGCATGACCATGTGGGCCAGCAGCAGGCATGCCACACAGAATATATTTTCTGTGTCTTCTTCTTCTTCTGAGCAGCAGCAGGAGCAGCAGCAACACCCGTAGCACCCGCCGCAGCAGCCACAGTAGTAGCAGCAGCAGCAGTGTGCTGCCCTGCCAGCCAGTGCGTCAGGATTCCTGCAGTTACAGAGGGTAGATGAGGGAAGTCATCAGAGTGCACATCACAACAGGTCATTAAACCTGAGGTGCATATAAGCACGAGTGTGCAGCTAACTGGCTGCTGACTGAGATTTGTAAGCGTGCATCTCAGATGCTGTCTTGTAAGGGGGCCTATCAGCAGCAGCCAAGCTGCTGTCCATCAGCTGCATGGCTTGATTCCATAGAGCAGCAGTTGCCCAGCAGCTGCCCAGCAGCAGCCTGGCAGCTGCCCAGCACATGTGTCTATGGTTCCCATGGAGTAGGCTCAGGGTCACCCACCTTGGAGCCTTGGGCAGCTCCAGAAGAAGGCATGCTCTTGTCCACCGCAGATGGCAGCGGACCTGGTGCCTGGTGCACAGAGCTGCTGCCGGAGCTGTGGCCAGGGGCAGACGGCTGCTGCTGCTCTGCTGGAGGGGGGAATTGAGGGAAGGGCAGGCTTTAGCATGCATAGCCCATCAGGTGCAGACACGTGCGTGCTGGTGAATGCGATCTGCATGCAGCTTAGCATCTGTCTGTGAAGAGAGCCCAGCAGCTGATGGGCAGCTGCTAGGCACCAGCTGCATTTCTGGTTTCCAGGGAGCAGCCTCAGCCTCACCCACCTGTGAGCCCTGAGCAGCTTCATAAGAAAACTGGGTTGTGGTCACAGCTGATGGCAGCAGACCAGGCGCCTGGTGCACAGTGCTGCGACCAGGGCTGCGGCCAGAGCTGTGGCCGGGGGCAGATGGCTATTGCTGCTGCAGATGGGAGTGGAGGGGAGGGCAGACATGAGCATACATGGAGCATCAGGTGGTACGTGTGTGCTGCTGACTGAGATCTGCATCTCAGGCCATGCACGTAGCTGTGGCGGTTGCATGCCAATCCAGCAGCACACCTGATACTGGGCAACGGTCCGGTTGTAGATCGCAAACTCGCTTGTGCCTCCTGCCTGCCGCAGCTGTCTGCTGCTGCTGCCTGCCGCTGCTGTTTGCTGCTGCTGCCTGCTTCTGCTGCCTGTTGGTGCTCTCGCCTGCTGCCAGCTGCCTGCTGCTGGTGGCGCCTGCTGCTGCCTGCTTGATGCTTGGTGTCTGCTGCTGCTGCTGCACACTGGCCCTAGCAAGCTATGCATATGGTATGCTGTGGGCCAACACCAACCACAGCCAGGCATGATTCATACCCCAGACAGGTGCCAGGAGCCCTCACTGAGTGAGGTTGCAGGACATGCCATCTGTAGTATGCAATCTAACCCAACATCTGGATCTGGATCTGGCTTCCGGGGCTGGGACAGCTAGAGACTGTACCCTGAGTGATCGTGGGTGCAGTTGTGCATGCATGCCCACACACGGGCATGCTGCCACACCACAATGTCAGCTAGGTGAGGTGGGTGACCTCCCAGGCAGGCAGCATGCCTTGGACCTCAGCACAAGCATTTTTGGGGGTATGAAATCCACCCCAAGATCTGCAACTGACAGATCTGGGGGCTGTCTCCCGGCCTGCTGGAGAGCCTGCAAGGAGAGTGATGTTGCAGCTGTCACGGCAGGAACTGTTGCACGTGTGCCAGATACATGCCTCCATGAGGGTCAAGCTGCAGGCAGCATGCAGCTGATGCTGCATCACAACATGGCTGTTGCCAATGCTGTGCCATCCAGCTGCATCAGCTGCATCTTTCAGCCTCACCGTATGAGCACCAGCCTCTGCGGACAGCTGCAAGTCAGTGGGGCTGCGATGGGTCAGGCTGTCTGCCAGACTGCTCATGAAATTCTCCAGTATGCCTTACAGTTGCGCATGTAGAGTGGTTCTGGCTGCCGGGCACTTCACCCGGCACCGGACCCCTGCTGACAAGGAGATACATCATGAGAGATAGATCTCTGCGGCATGTGCGCACGCATTCTGGATGCCCCCCCCCCCTCCCTCCTCCTCCTCCCCAACAACAAATGTATATAACAATGCATAAAAAAATGCTCCACATCAAGCGGCAGCAGCTGCCATGCCTCAATAGAGTGGGCACGATCCGTGCTTGACAGCCACAGCTGTCACTGTGGGCCACAGCTGTCAGCGATAGCCATCGGACACCTGCCTGCAGCTTTACAACATGAACTTATGTAGTATAAAATGCTGCAGCAGCAAACAGGTTTTGGTTTCGAGGGGCTGCGCCCAGCCATGCTGCAGCCATGCGCCCTGCATGCAAGTTTGCATGCAAGTTTGCATGCGCCATGCAAAATCACACTTGGAACAGCAACAGCGCCCACGCCATCAAACATGGACGTAGTACTACTATAAGAGCGCGCAATACCGTGAACGTGGGCTTGCCCGCGCGCAGGGGGGGCCTAGTAACGTCGGGGGAGGTGTGTTGGACTTGTGTTTTTTGGGCGCTGAACCGCAGCCGTGTGCTCGCGCACCACGTGGGGCCGCAAGAAGCACCGCGCGTGCTATACACGCATCTCTGGGGCGCGGGGCGGGGCCCCAGTGCCTCGGGCGCTCTGTTCTGTTTTCCCCTGGGGGGAAATCTGGGGGGAAATGACTACCCACATTAGCACACCTCCCCCCCCCCCCACACACACAACTAAGCGTTGCATGAAGCCGTCCGCATGCACCGGCAATGCCTGTACTTCCAACAGCAATACACCCTGAAACACACACACACACACACACACACATGCATGCACAAACACGCCCTCTTTCTCTCATCTCCCACCATCACCCCCACTGCTGCCCGCAAGGCACTCGCCCGCAAACTCGTCCTTTTCATCGTCGTCATTACACCCCCTGCCATCCATCCATGCGCCCCCCCCCTCCCACATACACACGCACACGCACATGAATAAAATTCACCTTTCGCTCCATCTCTGCATCTCTCACCATCACCGCTGCTGCTCCCCGCGAGGCATGCACCTGTAAACTCACAATTATCATAATTACATGCACCTTATCTGCTGCCACACACGCACGCACACACCCACACACGCACCCACACACCCACACACCCACACACTCCTTCCTCCTCTCACCATCACCACTGCTGCTTCCCGCGAGGCACGCGCCTGCAAACTCGTCCTCTTCGTCGTCGCCACCGCACCCCCTGCCCTCCATTGACGCGTCCCACTCTGCAGGCGTGACGATGCGCGCACACACACACACACACACACATAGGGTTGAGGGCAACTGTATATGGACGGCCCCGTGTATCCGTATATCCGCAAATACGACCGTATATCCGTATCCGTATATGTAGCACAGCTGCCTCATATGTATGTCAAATTGGGTGAGAGACACGCCGTTGGAACGCTGGATTTACAAGGGGCACTGTTGCTCTCGGTGTGATCATCGTGCGAGCTAAGCTTTTTCAGTAAATGCCAAAATCGTATTGTGGCTGCACGGGCAGCCGCGGTGCATGCGATGCGGGAGCCAAGTCCTCTCCCTCCTCCCTTCCCCTCCTCTCCCTCCTCCCCCCTCCGTTTACTCTACGACCTGGAGGCAAACCTCCTCAAACTCGTTGTCCTCCCCCGCCACAATCGTGCTGTTGCCGCGGATGTACACGATCTTGCCGGCCTTGATCAGGCCCAGGCGCGTTTTGTACTTGGTGTAGATCTGCCCCCACACCGACCAGTTGTGCTCGCTCGCTGCGCTGGTTGCGTGCATGGAGAGCAGCCGGTCGGCGCACAGAGCGAGCAGCGGGCAGCCCGCCGTGGCCAGGTTCCTCGTCCACAGCCCGCGGCGTTGGTTGACGGCCGCGAGGAAGACCTTGCCGTCCTCCTCCCGCCTGTCAGCGCACACCTCATAGAGGGACTCAAACTGCTTTGGCAGCGGCGCCAGCCGCAGCCGTGCCAGCTCCTTGCGGAGCGCGCCGATCTCATCTGAGCGCCAGAGCGCCAGAGCGTGCTTCAAATCAGGGTCCTCGATCAGCCGCTCAGCGACGTTGTTCTTGTAGAAGAAGCGCGCCAGGCTGAGGTTGCAGGCTGCCTGCTGCTTTGCGCTGCTGAAGAAGCTGGGGCCCTTGGCCTGAGTGCTGCTGCTGCTCGCCCCCATGCTGCTCATGCGCCGCAGCTCATCCATGCTGCCGCTGCCGCCCGCCCCCATGCTGTTGCCAGCCCTGCTGGTGCCAGCAATGTCCGCGCCGGCAATCGCCTCAGCCAGCTTGCGCTTCTTCTTGTTCGCGCTCTTGCACGTCTTCGTCGACGCGTCGAAGTGGTCACCGGCGGCGCGAGAATAGTTGCTCGGCTTAAGCTCCGCGGCGCATTCCGTGCACACCAGCACTGTGTCATCGCTCTTCTCGGACTGGCGGATGTCGAGCATCTTCCAGTGGAACGCTACGCCGCTGTCCTTCATCTCCTTGAGGTGCTTCATGGCCCCCGCAGGAGTGTACGACGCATTGTTGATCGTCTGCTTAAGGACCTGCGGCTCACGGTCTGCCTCCATCCTAGTCTCCTGTTGACTGCTAGCGAGGCTACTTGCGGCGCGTGTGCCAGATCACGTCCAGCCGCAATCCACACAAAAATAAAAACCCGTATATTGCAGTGCGTATACCGCCCGCTGTTGACATCCGTATATACGGCCGTATATACGGATATACGTATGTACGGAATATACGCGAGCCCACAACCCTACACACACACACACACCCCAACACGCCCTCTTTCTCTCCATGTCTCCGTCTCTCTCTCACCATCTCTCACCATCACCGCTGCTGCTCCCCGCAAGGCATGTATCTGCAAACTCACCATTGTCATAATCACACACACCTAATCTGTTGTGAAACACACACACACACACACACACACACACACACACACACACACACACACAGGCACACTCTTTCCTCCTCACCATCCCCACCGCCGCTGCTGTCCGCAAGGCACGCGCCTGCAAACTCGTCCTCTTCGTCACCGCACCCCCTGCCCTCCATTGACGTGTCCCACTCAGCAGGCATGACGATGCGCGGCTTGCTGGGGTTGTGCGTGAGCAGGTGGTCGGCCAAGAAAGTGAGGGCCTCGTACCTGTCAGGGGGGGTAGATGGGAGGCGGGGGGGGTTAAGGGTTGGCTGGCAGGTTGAAGTGAAAAGGAGGCAGGGCGGCTTCTCTTGTACAAGCGCAGTCAGCGCCGCATTTAAAAAACCGAAGAGACCCGGGGGTAAGGGGGGGGGGGAGCAGGCAGATTCCTAGCACCCACTTGGATGCACGCGGCTTTTCTCGCGCGAGCGCAGTCAGCGCCGCAGTCAAGAAACCAAAGAGACGGGGGGAGGGTGGGGGATCATGGCGTTGAAACTCACTTTGATTGCACTCAGCTTGCGTGTTGGCGCCACAGCCCAAAGGCCACAGGTGGGCGGGGACGCGTAGGGGTGTCACCCACTTGGACTTACTTGGGCAGTTGTTACTTACAGTTACAGTTACATCGGCTTTCCAGCAAAGGCTAGTTGTTACTTGCGACAAAATAAATGTGCTGGCTGCTTGGCAAGCCGATGTTACTGTTATTGTATATTACTGCCACTCACTTGGACGCACTCGGCTTCTCGCGTGCAAGCGCAGTCAGCGCCGCAGTCGAGAAACCAAAGAGAGGGGGGAGGGGGGGGCAGGCAGATTCCTAGCACCCACTTGGACTTGGGCAGTTGTTAAAAAGGACAAACACATGTGTTTGCTGGCTTGCAAGCCGATGCCACTGTGATATATTACTGTCACTCACTTGGACGCACTCGGCTTCTCTCGTGCGAGCGCAGTCAGCGCCGCCGCGAGCGCCTGCTGTATCCGCGCAGCCACGTACTCCGACACAGCCCCAGCATTCACGCCATTCTCCACACCACCTCCGTCCCCACAGCCACCGCCACCCACGGTGCCATCTCCGTCGCCACAGCCGCCACCACCCACGCTGCCCCCGCCCCCGCCCGCAGCATGGACGTGCTCCCCCAGCAGCGGCTCGTGCACCAGGCCCGGGAAGAGCGCGCGTATCGACCGCTGCGCGTCTGCCGGGGAGGCGGGGGCGTGGAGCGCGTTGCGCACGGCGTCGGTGCCGTATACTGCACGCAGGCTGCGGTGACAGTGCGCGTGGTGCTGGGTTGTTTTGGGTGGTGCTTTGGGATGCGAAGGTCTGGGCTGGGTCTGGGCGACATTCCGAGTTCAGGTGGGGCTGTGTGTCTGCTGGAGAGGCTGGTGCGTGGAGCGCGTCGCGCGTGGCGTCGGTGCCGTAGCACGCATGCAGGCTGCGTACAGGTGCTCGGGTGAGTGATTGGTCTCGTCGGCGATGTGCACCAGCCCCCCCACACCCACACCCGCACCTACACCCCACCCATGCACCCTTAACACACACACACACACACACACACACACACGCACCACATCTCCATGTCTCATGCCCCCCAACACCCTCCCACACTTCCTCCACACCTGCGTGGACGCGTGCGCCGCGCCTCCTCAGGATCTGAAGGCCCGGCGAGCTCCACCCATGCGCGCACGGCGTGCCTGCGTGCATCAACAGGCGGGGTTTTGGGTACAAGGCGGGGCGGGGCTGTGGGGCGGGGCTGCGGGGCGGGGCTGATAAAGGCGGGGCTGTGGGGCGGGGCTGATATAGGCGGGGCTGTGTAGCGGGGCTGATACAGGCGGGGCTGTGGGGCGGGGCTGATATAGGCGGGGCGGGGCTGATCTAGGCGGGGGCGGGGCTGATATAGGCAGGGCTGTGGGGCTGGGTGCATATAGGCGGGGCTGTGGGTCTGGGTGCATAAAGGCGGGGCTGCGGGGCGGGGTGCATATAGGCGGGGCTGTGGGGCTGGGTGCATATAGGCGGGGCTGTGGGGCTGGGTGCATGAAGGCGGGGCTGCGGGGCGGGGTGCATATAGGCGGGGCTGTGGGGCTGGGTGCATATAGGCGAGGCTGCGGGGCTGGGTGCATATAGGCGGGGCTGTGGGGCTGGGTGCATACAGGCGGGGCTCCGGGGCGGGGTGCATATAGGCGGGGCTGTGGGGCTGGGTGCATACAGGCGAAGCTGCGGGGCTGGGTGCATATAGGCGGGACTGGGGCTGGGTGCATACAGGCGGGGCTGTGGGGCTGGGTGCATATAGGCGGGGCTGTGGGGCTGGGTGCATATAGGCGGGGCTGTGGGGCGGGGCTGATATAGGCGGGCTGCGGGGCGGGGCTGATATAGGCAGGGCTGTTGATAGAATGAAACTATGGAACGGTGCGTTGGCAGGCAGCCAGCCAGGTGGCCACCATCCCATTTCAAGTGGTATTTAGGGCCAGAGCTGGGCTTGGGTCAGGGCGGTGGTACTCGGACTGGGGTTTACCTTTGCTGGAAAGCCGATGTTCCTGTTTGCCTGGTGCTCGCGTTGCTCACCAATGCAGCAGTTAGGGGGGAGGTATTCTTGGTCCCTTCATGGTTTCATGCCTCGAGCCCGCCCTCCGACCACAGGAGGGGTTGGGTGTGGAGCCTGTACTGTGGTGCTGCTTGCTTGGTGCCCGCGGTTTGGGCTACCATGGGCTACTTTTGTAGCTTGACCTTTCGGTGGTCCTTGTGCCTGCTGTCTAAGTCCCGCTGGAGCTTTGGAACCGAACGTGTGACCACCGACAGTGCATGCGTTGTGCGTATCATGACGGTGTGTATGTGTGGGGGGGGGGGGGCGGGGTAGTGATTTCCTTTTCAGCATTTTTAATTAATTCTTCCACAGCCGGATTGTGCTTTGACGCGTTGACTGTCGACCTCCCGTTGACCGTTTGCCTTCATACACAGTTACAGTTACATCGGCTTTCCAGCAAAGACTACCTCTAGTCCTAGTACCACCGCCTAGACCCAAGTCCAGTAATGGCCCTAACAATACCTTGTGAGGGGCGGTAGCCACCAGCCGGCTGCCTGCCAGTGTGTAGTCCCACAGCAAAAAGGAGAGCTATTGCGCGACAAGAGAGCTATTGTGCACGCACCGTATGCTGGCATAACTTGACATGGCTCAGCTGGGGTGTCGTGCATCCCCTACACACACCTGCGTGCAAGAACACGTGTGAAGACCGGACTGCTTCACGCGTGCGCCATGTCTGACCCTCCCCCTCCCTACACATGCACACACACATGCACACACATGCACACACACACAACATGCACATGCACATGCACATGCACATGCACACACACACAACATGCACATGCACATGCACACACACATGCACATGCACATGCACACACATGCATGCACACACACACATGCACACACACACACACATGCACACATGCACACACACATGCACACACATGCACACACTGGTGATAGTATCTGCCTGCCTCAGGGATTGAGTGCGCAAGCACAAGTCTAATACGCCATTTAAGGCGTCCAACAAGACTGTAAAATCGACCACACACACACACACACACCTGTGCACAAACACACCTGCGTGCAATAACGAGTGCGACGACCGGACGACTGCATGCATGCGCCGTGCCTGCCCCTCCCTACACATGCACCCAAACACACACACACACACGCACACACACATGCGAGCCAGCATGAGTGTGAGCACCGAAACGCTGCAGGCGTGCGCCATGCCTGACCGCTCCCTCCTACACACACACACACACACACACACATGCAGGGCGAATCTTACTTGCATGAGACACATGACGGCGGAGATGCACTGGCAGCAAGCGCCCTCGCAGCGCAAGCGCCATGCATGGAGGCTGGCGGCATGGCGGACGTGCGCCACATGATGAACGGAGGAGGAGGAGGCTGGCCAGGCTGGCTGCCCGAACTGAGACGCATGGCGCGACCAGATGTACTGAGCTAGTGGGATGGACACAGTCAATGTGTATGCACTCAGTGGACTAGTGCGGGTGATAGTATCTGCCTGCCTCAGGGATTGAGTGCGCAAGCACAAGTCTAATACGCCATTAAAGGCGTCCAACAAGACTGTAAAATCGACCACACACACGTGCGTGCCAGCACGAGTACGAGCACCAGACCGCTGCATGCGTGCGCCATGCCTGACCACTCCCCCTACACACACACGCACACGCACACGCACACAAACACACACACACGCACACACACACACACACCTGCAAGCCAGCACGAGTATAAACACCGGACCGCTGCATGCGTGTGCCACGCCTGGCCACTCCCCCTGCACACACACACACGCACGCACACGCACACGCACACAAACACACACGCACGCACACGCACACAAACACACACACACACACCTGCGTGTCATCACGAGTGCGAGCACTGGCCCACTGCATGCGTGTGCCACGGCGCCATCGCTCGGCGCCTCCCGGCCGTTGGATAGCACCTCTGATGCGACCAGGGCGTTCAGGCGCAGCGCCTGTGTGTGTGTGTGTGTGTGTGTGTGTGTGTTCAAATGTGTGTGCGTTCACATGTGTGTGTGCGTCAAATGTATACGTGTGCATCAAATGTGTGTGCGTGCACATGTGTGTGTGTGTGCGTGTTGATGTGTGTGTGTGGGGGGGGGCATTTCTGTGCATGCACATGTGTGTGTGTGTGCGTGTGTTTGTGTGTGTATGCACATGTGTGTGTGTGTGTGTGTTCATGCATGCAGAGCGGGGCCGTGCACACACACACACACACACACACACACACACACACACACCTGGCGCGCAATGACTGTGAATCCGTGGCCCTCCGCAAGCAGCGCAATCTCGTCCGCCGCGCCCGCAGCCACAGCATGCGGCTTCACCAGGCACAGCGTCCACTCGACGCGGCCGGGCGGTGTGGGGGCCACCTTCCCGGCACCTTCCTGGCAGGCGCAACCGCGAGAGGGGAGGGGTTGTGTGTGTGTGTGTGCGCGTGTGTGTGTGTGTGAGAGAGTAGTACAGGCATTGCCGGTGCATGCGACTGAAAAGGACATCGCTGACAGGCGCACCCACCACCGTGGTTGTGGTGGGCCGTGCGGAAGCGTGCGAAGCAGTCAGTACACGGTCCCCTCCTGGGAAGAAGGTCTCCGCCTCGGTGTCGACGTCGCTGGGCGTTGCGGAGCCGTGCAGTCCGTTGGCGACAGAGTCTATGCCATAGGCAGCGCGGAGGCTGCAGGGGGTGCATGGGTAAGTTGAGGTTGGGTGAGGGTTGAAAGCCCTGCCGTGCGGCCCATTGGCAGCAGAGTCTAGGCCCTAGGCAGCGCGGAGGCTGCAGGGGGTGCATGGGTAAGTTGAGGTAGGGTGAGGGTTGAAAGCCCTGCCGTGCTGCCCGTTGGCAACAGAATCGATGCTATAGGCAGCGAGCGCGGAGGCTGCACGGGGTGCACGAGTGTCGCGTGGTTGGGGGCTGGTCGCGGAAGTTGGGGCGAGGGTTGGAAGCACTGACGTGTGAACGATGCTATGCCATACGCAGCGCGGAGGCTGCAAGTGGTGCAGGCATGCATGCCTGCATGTGTAATGTGGGTACGATGCGGGAGGGTGCGGGTTGGAAGCTCTGCCGTGCAGCCCGTTGGCGACGAGAGTCGACGCCTTAGGCAGCGCGGAGGCTGCATTATGGGCGCGTGCACGTGTGCGTGTGGGTTTTGGGAGCAAGGGGGTCGAGGTTCGCTCGGTGTGTGTGTGTATGTGCGTGCATCACGGCGAGCAAGCGAGCGAGCGAGCGAGTGTGTGTGTGTGTGTGTGTGTGTGTGACATTCAGGGACTTTGCCCTTTTCCCACCGCCATGCCCACCTAGGCCCCCCCCCCTGGCACCAGCACCTGCGGGCCCGGGCAACCTAGCCTCACCCGCCCCTGCGAGGGCGTGCACTGGCAGGACCCACTCACAGCGCACGACGGCACTTGTCCCGCACTGTGCGCATGTCGACCCCGACTATGTGTGTGCGTGTGTGTGTGTGTGTGTGTGTGTGCGTGTGCGTGTTCGTGTGTGCGCGCCCCGCTCACCTCGCGGGCGCCGTCGAGCGCGCAGCCGCGGGGTCCGCTGGCCCCAGCAGTGCCAGCCATGCCGCCACAGCGCCTGGTCGCTGAAGGAGCAGCGCCTCAAGTGGGCCTGTCGCTAGGTGCTTGGAGCGAGGGCCTGCCCCGCCGCAGAAAGCCGCGGTCTGGGCCTCACTCAGCTGTGTCGTAGAGACAGAGAGAGTGGGTGTGTGACTCCAGAGTCAATCGGGGCCATAGCATGTCCACCCATGCTTTGTGTGTGCATGCATGCCATGCCTGCATGCCATGCACACATACACGCGTGCACCATCGGCCCCGCCCCACCGTCGTGCGTTTCTGCGCCGCCACGACGAAACCGTGCTGTTCTGCGAGTAGCTTGACCTCCTAAGTGGGGACAAAGGATACGAAAATCGCGGTCACACATGAACAGAGGGGGGGGCGCGGAGCCGGCGCGCGCGTGCGTAAGTTCACGTACCTGCGCCTTACCGGCACGCAAGAGGTGCGGCAGTACTAGTGCCAGCGTAGTGTCCGAGGACGCCATCGTCCTGCGGAGGGCGCTGCCCTGTCTCGCTTTTTAGCCCCTGTGCGCTCACTACTACCCTGTGCGCGCGTGTTGTGCGCGTGTTTACATTCACTGATGGCATGCAAATGCGCAAACAAATAGCAACGGGAACCAAATGCTGGAGCAACAGCATTCACGATACGAATAAAACCGAAACCCTGATCTTCTGGTTACACTCCATCCTCCTATCTGTGGGATCCTCCTATCTATCTCCATCCTCCTATCTGTGGGATGTTGGCAGCAAGGTGGACACATAATATTGGCAGTGTGGTGTGTGCATCATAGGCATCAGTAGTGCCGCATCATGGGCCGCACATGGGCGCTGTAGCGTCGCTACGTAGCGAGTAGTATACAAGATCATTGTGACATTGTGTGATGGCTGACTCCCAATCCATCGCTGGGTGATGGTGGCGCGCTCCAGCCGGGTCCTTTATTGGGTCTGTGGTTGTGCCAATCTCTGAGTGGCTGCATCGCGTGTGTTGGCACACACTGTGTTGTGTGCGCTGTGCTGCGCCACCAATGTCGCTCTCTCGCCTCCTCGTGTACATGATGTCTCCGTCTCTCTCGCTCAATCTCTCCTGCTAGGCTGGTGTTGTACTCGCTCCGGTCGTGTACAGGTGTTCCGAGCGCTCCCTTCTCCGTTCCGTGCCGGATGCTCTCATGCTGAGTCGTTGAAGAGCAGCTCGTTGGCGACGACGCCGATGACCGTGGATGATGCCGTGATCGACAGCGCGTGGATGGGGCCCTGGCCGTTGGCCCAGAAGAAGCCGGTGACAATAAGCGCGCCGACACCCGTGGACAGGAAGTCGTAGCGCTGCGGGGGGGAGGGGAGGGGGCGGGAGATAAGTTGAGGCGGGGTGTGCGCACACGTTGTGAGCGCCTGCACAGGCGGGGGGGGGGGGCAAGAAAAGATCGTGCCGACACAATCACACACACACACTGCACGCCTGCATGGTAGCCGACACCGTGGACGTGTTTGCTGCAGCCCGTGCCCAAAGATCTGGTTGAGCAGGCACGATAGGGACGAGTTGCAGTTTGTTCCGACCGCTCTGTTGCTCTGCTAGTTTAAAGCCGGAGGGGCAGGCACCTGCCTACTCCTACTGTTGCATCTGCCTGCCTAAATAATGCAACAAATAACGAGGGCCGTGCCCCTGGGACTTCTGCGGATGCTCGTGAGCTAGCAGTTGTTGCGACGCGCCTTCTGACTTTATTTTCAACGCGACGAGCGCACGAGCCACGTGATGCTCGTGGTACTAGTCAGTAGTAGTGGCGGTACCATACCCCCGCGCAGTGTGGGAAGTGTGGGAAGTATGCACGCAGGTTTGAGTTGCGGACGATCGGGCGATTTTGATCATGCCTCAACAGCCTCATGCAGATCTAGGGGGGAGGACAATGGACCTGTATGACGCCGACCAGCCCTGAGTGGCAGTCTCCCCGCGCCTCAATGGAGTGCGGGCGTTGCGATGAACGGGGGGGGGGGGGGGCAGGTGCACGCTCTTTGTTGTTGTTTTTGCAGGATTTTGGCAGGCTGATGCAGACCGACAGCTAGTAGGCAGGTGCCTGGTCTGGTGCAAGGCGGTGGACCTTGACAAACTTAAGCAACAGAGCTGTTGAAAACTGGGTTGTTGCAACAACTGGGTACTGGGTACCTCTTGCGTGCTCAACCAGCAGAGATCTTTGGGACTGGGCTGCAGCACGTCCACGGTGTTGGCTATGCAGCCGTGTGGACGATCTTTCACTTGCCATGGTGGAGGTTTGGGGGCTGCAGCACTTACACTATTTTGCCATCCTTTGTTGCAAAAGAGAGTAGTGTTACATATCCACTGCCGGCGGTCACAATCAGTTCCAAAGTTCCAGCGGGACTATCAGACAGCAGGCACAAGGCCCACCAAAAGGTCAAGCTACAAAAGTAGCCCACAGTAGGCTGGGTTGAGGCGGCGGCTGGTGGTGCCGCCATCACCGCCCTCAGGCCGCTCCGCCAGTTCTGCCCCCTCCCCAGAGCAGGCGAGTGCGCGGCCGTTGTGGAGATTCTACGGCTGGTCGGCTGGCAGCTGCCGAGTTTCATCACGCCGGCTGGCTGGCAGCGTGGGCGGCCTGGCCTGCGCTCCACAGCTGCCCCACCTGCTCCTCTGCCTGCAGCTGCGGGGGGCGGCACCGCGGGTGAGCCGCGGTGGGTGGGTGTTGCGCATGGCCCGGGTGTGGTGGGGAAGCTGACGTGTAAGCTGGCGGTGGCGCTTCAGCTGCGGGCGGTGGTGGACGAGCGGCGGGTGTGGCGGGCGGCCACGGTGGAGGCGGCTCTGGCGCTGGACCACGGCCTGCACGGGGGGCCCCGCGCGACCTACGCGCAGGTCTGCGCAGGGCTGCGCGGCCTGGAGGCGGCGGTGCCGGCGCTGTGGCGGGTGCCCCTCCTCAATGCCCGCAAGGAGCCCATCTGGCGCCTGTGGGTTAGTGGTTTCCACAAGCAGGCTGCGCTGGGCGTGCCCGAGTGCCCGTGCGGGTGGCGGTGCCGTGAGGAGGACGGGCCGCCGGCGACGGCATGGCGTGCACACTGCTTCTGGGGGTGCCCGGTGGCGGAAGCAGTGGTGGTGGCGGTTGCTGCTGCCCTCCCTGCCCCTACTCCGGTCATCACGTGCTGCCAGGTGTGGCTGTTGCAGCCTCCCGCTGGGGTGCGGCCTGGTGTGTGGGCGGTGGTGTCTGCGCTCGTGGTGGACGCAATGGAGCGCGGCCGCCGCCACCTGTGGCGCATCACGCGCCCGCGTGATGGTGAGGTGCCACTTGGTTGTGCGGCGGCGGCCGCGCGCGCGGGGGAGCTGGCAACGACTGAGCTGTGGGATGCGCTGGCCGCCTTTACTGAGGGTGGCGTGGTGCCGCGCGGGTGGGCGGCTGTGGTGGGCCCGACCCACCCCTGCATTGGAGTGGTGGACGGTGGGCTCACTCTGAACAAGACATCCTAGACCCCTGAGGGTGTGTGTGAGGGAGGTGGCGCCACACACACGTGGTGGCGGGTGTGGTGTGATCGCTGAGTAGAGTTCTGCGGCGGGTGCCGTGCTTCGGCCTTTTTGGGTTGGTTGGGGGTGGGCCTTCTTGGTCCCTTCAAGGTCCTGGCCTTACAGCTGGTTATACCTGGGGTCTGCCTCTGACGGATTCAGGCCTGCGTGTGCTGCCTGGCTTAGGTGCTGCTTGCTGGGTGCCCACCGCCGCGTGTGGATGGTGCCGCCGTGGGTTCCCCCCCTCATTTTTGACTTTGGGCAGGGCTCCTTCTTTTATTGATCCTGCTGGAACTCTGGAACTGATTGTGACCACCGGCCTGTGATTGTAAAACCCTCTTGTCTCTGCGGGCAAGCGGGCACAGTTCCACCGCGCACGCCTCGTGGTTGACGGCGAGCGGGTGGCTGCACCTGTTTGCTAGTTGGCATCCCCTCTGGGGGTGTGTTGAAGGGGAGGTGGCGCCACACGCGCGCAGTGGCGGGTGCGGTGTGGTCGCTGAGTAGAGTGCTGCGGCGGGTGTGCTACCAGCCCCGCTTCCAGTGGTTTGGGGGAGGGCTTTTTGGTCCCTTCATGGTTTTATACCTTGGGCCCGCCCTCTGGCCATTTGAGGGGCTGGGTGTGCAGCCTGCACAGTGGTGCTGCTTGCTTGGCGCCCGCCACCAAGTGTGGATGGCGTTACCGTGGGCTACTTGTAGCTTGACCTTTTGTGGGCCTTGAGCCTTGTTTCTCTAAGTCCCACTGGAGCTTTGGAACCGTACGTGTGACCGTCAGAAGTGGATTGTAACCAAACATCATCATCATCTTGTTGTTACAGTAGCGCCACCCACACTAGGTGGTGGGCGCCAAGCAAGCAGCACCGCAAGTCAGGCACCACACTCAGTGGTATGTTCAATTTCAAGGGCCAACCGTGCCACGCACCCTGACACCCAATTCCCCGGGGGTGACACCCGCAAGCAAACTGCCAGGGGTCTCCCCGTGCCCCAGTCACTGAGTGGAGTGTGCGGGCGTTGCGATGAAGATGGAGGGGGGTCCCAGGTGCACGCTCCTCGTGATGTTTTGCAGTATTTAGGCAGGCAGATGCAGCTGTAGGGGACGGGAAGTGTCTGCCCCTCCAGCTTTTTCCTGTTGCACTAACAGAGCAACATGATGATGATGAGATGATGAGAGTTTTACAATCCACTTCTGGCGGTCACACGTACGGTTCCAAAGCTCCAGTGGGACTTAGAGAAACAAGGCTCAAGGCCCACAAAAGGTCAAGCTACAAGTAGCCCACGGTAACGCCATCCACACTTGGTGGCGGGCGCCAAGCAAGCAGCACCACTGTGGAGGCTGCACACCCAGCCCCTCAAATGGCCAGAGGGCGGACCCAAGGTCTAAAACCATGAAGGGACCAAAAAGCCCTCGCCCAGACCACCGGAAGCGGGGCTAGTAGCACACCCGCCGCAGCACTCTACTCAGCGTTGCAACAGAGCTGTTGCAACAGAGCTGTTGCAACAAAACTGCAACTTGTCCCTACATCGTGCGTCCGCAGCAAGATCTTTTGGACCGGGTTGCAACGAACACGTCCATGTGTAGGCTACTATGCAAGGCGTAAAGGATCTTGGGCTTGCCACGGTGGAGGTGTGGGGGCCGCTTTTTGGCGTATCTAGCAAAACTTGGCTTCCGGAAGCCATTCAAACTCACAACTCCATCACTACTACTACACCAGAACACCATGTCTTTCGCCCTCGCCTCCACCTCCTCCTCCCGCGCTGCGTGCCGCGTGTGCGCCCCCTCGCACGCTTCGGTGCTGACGAGGAATGCACCCCGCATGAGCCCTCCCTCGGCGTCCTTCCCCAGCTGCTCGCGCCGCTCTGTACGAGTGCGTGCCGAGGCGAGCGACGACGCCAAGGAGCCGGTCTTGCAGGCGAAGGCAGCGGTAACGAGCCTCTTCCAGGTGAGCAGGCAAACACGGCACGCGGTGCCCTCCCACGTCTAGAGACGTGCTGCACCCTTCCTTGGCACATGCCAGAGATATTGGGACAGGGAAATGGCCCGCCGCACCCGACACATGCGACTCGTCACGCCATGGGGCACATGCACATGGGCGCAAGAACTCTAGACCCCTCCCAAGGATCTCGTCAGGCCCCAGCCCCCTCCTCGCCCGCGTGCGTGCCGCCGTCCTCCCGCCTGTGCACACCGTCCTCCTTCCGCCTGTGCAGGCGCCCGCACCGTGTGCGCATACCCCGCCTCACCCCCCGTCTCCTCCCCTCCCCTCGCCCCTCGCAGCACTACGACTTCCTGTCCACGGGTGTCGGCGCGCTCATTGTCACCGGCTTCTTCTGGGCCAACGGCCAGGACCCCATCCACGCGCTGTCGATCACGGCAACATCCACGGTCATCGGCGTCGTCGCCAACGAGCTGCTCTTCAACGACTCAGCATGAGAGCATCGGTGTGGAGTGGAGGAGGGGGCGCTCGGAACAACTACACGACCGGAGCGAGTACAACACCAGGAGAGATTGAGCGAGTGAGACGGAGACGTCATGATGTACACGAGGCAAGCGAGAGAGCGACGGCGGTGGCGCAGCACAGCGCGGCATGCGGTGTGGCACATCACACACACAACACAGTGTGTGCCAACACGCGCGATGCCAGCCACTGGCACAACCACAGAACCAATAAAGGACCCGGCTATACCCACGACCGACTTAAGATACGATGGCTAGAGCGCGCCACCATCCATCACCCAGCGATGGATGGGGCGCCAGCCATCACACACACACTGAGATCTGTTAGCACGCCCTCGCGGCACTACCATGACATTCACACCCCACTGCCAATATTTGTTCATGTCAAAACAAAGGAAGCAGTGTAAATGTAAATTGAGGACTTGTTTTGGCTTCGCCGTGTGTTCAAACGCAGTGGCGCTCGGCACCCGGCAGATCACTCCCTGAAGCCTCGCGGGTGTCGTGTCCGCTGGATGCTTATCGCCAGCAGTGCTAGCACACTCCCGCCCAAACGCAATAACTGTCTCGGATGCTGCTCGCATCAGCGTGGGTAACATCCACCAAAACAATTAACAGCAACAGTACTTCTACGCAACAGGAGCATCACGAAACACGGCGGCTGCCCACCCCGACAGGGGCATTAATCAGCGCGCTTTCAGAGTGCCCGACCAGGCGCACGACCGGCGTGACAGACGCAGCGCGCCGCCTGCTCGCCCCCATCCCCATCACCGCGGCCGCATGATGTCGTCGCCGCCCCCGCCGCCCCCGCCGCCGCCCCCGCCATACATCGACACCGGCGCGACGCCCGGCGCCCGCCGGTACGCCTGCCTGAGCGGGTTTCGGGAGTCGAGCTCCGCCGATGACGCCGCGGCCGCCGCCGCCTCGGCCGCACGGATTTCGCTCGGCGTCTGCCCCTCGTAGTATGCGAGATCGTTTGCCTCCTCGCCGATGCGCGACGAGCCGTAGGTCCTGCGGCGGTGTGCGTGCGTGTTCGTGTACGTTTGTTGTGTGTGTGCGTGCGTGTGTGCGTCTGTGTGGTGCGGATCTCGCTCTGCGCCTGCCCCTCGTAGTATGCGAGGTCGTTGGCCTCCTTGCCGACGCGCGACGACCCATAGGTCCTGCGGCGGTGTGCGTGCGTGTTCGTGTACGTTTGTTGTGTGTGTGCGTGCGTGTGTGCGTCTGTGTGGTGCGGATCTCGCTCTGCGCCTGCCCCTCGTAGTATGCGAGGTCGTTGGCCTCCTTGCCGACGCGCGACGACCCATAGGTCCTGCGGCGGTGTGCGTGCGTGTGAATGTGTGTGTTTGTGCGTGCATGCGTTTGTGTGCGTTTGTGTGCGTCTGTGTGGTGCGGATCTTACCCCGCGCCTGCCCTTTGTAGTATGCGAGGGCACTGGCCTCCTGGCCGACGCGCGATGAGCCGTAGGTCCTGCGGCGGTGTGCGTGCGTGTGGACGTGTGTGTGTGTGTGTGTGTGCGTTTGTGTGCGTCTGTGTGGTGCGGATCTCACTCGGCGCCTGCCCTTTGTAGTATGCGAGGTCGTTTGCCTCCTGGCCGACGCGCGACGACCCGTAGGTCCTGCGGCGGTGTGCGCGCGTGTGGGGGTACGTTTGTGGTGTGCGTGTGTGCGTTTGTGTGTTTGTGCGGTGCGGATCTTGCTCGGCGCCTGTCCCTCGTAGA
>VFSX01000422.1:35000-37500 GCA_016618255.1 Chlamydomonas sp. UWO 241 | reverse complement strand
CTTGTTACTTGTTACTTGTAGGAAGCCAGCGAGCACAAACGTGCACCGGATGCCAGGCATGCACGGGGTGTTTGAAAAGTGGTATAGGGTGGATCTGGGGGCCTAGTGCCCTGTCTAGACCCAGTGCGTGCTCGCATGTGGGGGTTCACCCTCACCCCTACCAGGTAGCCAGCCAGTTTCAGCCTGAGTGAAACTGAGTTAACCCGGGCGCTAGCGCCGACACAGGTCTTATACATCGTTGCTGGTGTCACACAGACTGTTATATCCATCATCAGGGTCGAGGTTTAAGGGTTTAGGGAAGGGCGACCTGCACGGGGTGTTTGCAGCGTTGATGAGGTGTTAGAGTTTAGGACGTGGTCGAGGGTAATTCAGAGGTGTACACGTTGGCAGGCAGCCGGCTGGTGGCTACTGCCCCTCACAAGTAATTGTGAGAGACATAACTGGACTTGGGCATAGGCGGTGGTACTAGGACTAGAAGGTAGTCTTCGCTGGAAAGCCGATGTTACTGTCACTGTTACTGTTACTGTACTGTTGCGTTTACTGTTACGGTTACTGGTACGGTTACTGTACACGGTGCCCTACATGCGAGGATCCAGGCCCACCTGTCACAGTGTGGGGCACCTGTGAGTTTCTCGTTTTCAGGGTGAAGGTTTTGTAGTTTTAGGGGTCAGGAGTCAGGGTTTAGGGTCGGTGTGCCTGGCATGCAGGATGGGACACAACACGCATGTGCTGTGCGTGCTGCGTGTGCTGTGTGTGCACGCGGGAGTGCACCACGGTGCACGCGGTTCCTGGCAGGATGAGGGCGTGAGGGTGCAGCCAGATGGGATGCGTCACTCGCCCAGGCCAGGTAAGTGCTGGTTTGAGGCTTGGAGCAAGGCCCTACGGCACACACACCACCTAAACTATGGGTGATGTGAGTGGGAGTGGGTCCGTTGGTGGCGGTATCGGTGGGGGCACGTGCACGCATGGCGGGTCACGGCTGTGCCACGGGACCTTCCAACACGAAATGGCGAGTGCGCGGCCGCATGCGACGCATGGCTGTGTCTGTGCCTGTGTCCTGTGTCTCATTGCGTGGCGAGTATTGCTTGCATTGCTCCGGCAGCAGCAGCGCTCACCGCTTGTGGCTGATCATCTCCAGGATTTGAGGTGCCCGCTCCGCTGTCTGCCGCCGCCTGCAGTGGCAGAGCGCATGCATGCGCTGCATGGTGAGCGCCATGCGCCATGCTGGGCGACGCCACCCTGCGCGAGCATGGGTGTTACATGTACATCGGAATAGCTGTATTCTGAGCTCACCACAACATAGCGCTCCCTGCTGGCCACTACCCGCGAAGCCACTGTGGCGGCGACCAAGGCAGGCCTCGAGGCACTGCACAGTACTGGAGCGCAGCGTCCCTGCGCGCCACCACAGCCTGCGCTCCTCACGGTCGCCTGCATGCCTGCGAATGCGATTGGCAGCAGATGTTGCATGCACGCTGTATCACCCCCACACCCAACACACGCACGCGCTTTTCGGGGTGCGACCAGGCGATTGCTATTATTTTTTACTCCATCACGCGCAGCTTTTTGGCGGCCCCTTGCCCATCTCCGATTGCGCCTGCATCGGGCCATCGCTCCTGCCCACTGGTGACTGGTTTTTTGTGGCGGCGCGCAGGGTTTGTTACGTGACACCCAAATCCGCAAGCAGCAGGGCGTGGAACTGCTGCAAGTGGTGCTGCTAGCTAATAGGCAGCTTCAGCCGTGGGTGAACCTGTGGGGCAGCACGGAGGCAGCTAGACACAGCAAGGTGAAGGTGCATGCAATGTGTCCATGCGTGTGCATGCGTGTGTCCGTGCTGCTGACGCACCCCCCCCCTCGCACAATTCGTGCTGTTCAACATGTGTATGTGTGCATGCGTGTGTCCGCTGACACACACACACACACACACACACAGGGGGCAGCGCCATGGCACCGATGAATTTCATCAAAGCCCCAAACGGGGCAAAGCCGGTGCACCTGGTCATGGCCAAGGTGTGCGCCCACGGAATGCGCATGCACCGGTGCAATGGGGGCACTCGCACGGCGCAACCACCACAGCAGCGCAGGCGCATGGCACCACCTGCCACCTGTCGGTGCACGCCATGCACCCGCCACCCAACTGACGCATCCGCTCCTCCTTCTCGCCTCATCTCCCCAGGACCAGACGCGCAACGTCAAGAGAGGGCACCCGTGGGTGTTCCAAGACGTGAGGAGCACGCATGCGGTCTTCGTGCATGTGCTGTCTGCGTGTGTGCTGCTATCTGCGTGTGCTCTCTGCGTGTGTGCTGCATGCGTGCGTGCTGGCTGCACGCATGCGGTCTTCGTGCATGTGCTGTCTGCGTGTGTGCTGCTATCTGCGTGTGTGCTCTCTGCGTGTGTGGTGCATGCGTGTGTGCTGGCTGCGTGCGTGCTGGCTGCATGCGTGTGCTCGCTGCGTGTGTGCTGTCTGCGTGTGTGTGCTCTCTGCGTGTGTTTGCTGTCAGCG
>VFSX01000422.1:0-32500 GCA_016618255.1 Chlamydomonas sp. UWO 241 | reverse complement strand
GGGTGGGGGGCAGGTCACGAGGCCGCCAGCTGTAGGCCATGGGGTTAGAACTCCTTTTCAAGGTTTTGCAGTCAGGTTTTCTAAGGGTTTAGTGTTAGGGTTCAGGTTTATAGGAAAGCCCGTGCGTTCTCCTATGGGCCCTAGGTTAGGGTTTCGAGTTTCTCAAGGGTTTATGAACCCTAAAGAGTCGGGGTTGAGGGTTATGGTTGGCCTGTGCGTGTTCCGGAAGCTCAGGTGGGGCTCCTTTGTGTGCTTGGACCAAGGGTTCCCAAGGTTCGGGCCTCGCATACACGAAATACAGCTCACATGCACGCTCACATGTGTGGACGAGCACACCACGCAGCGGCAGCAACCACGACCACCACCACAACAGCAACAGCAGCAGCAGCAGCAGCAGCAACGGCAGCAACAACAGCAGAAGTAGCAGCAACAGCAACAGCAACAGCAGCAGCAGCAGCAACAGCAGCAACAGCACAACACACACGCATGCACATGTGCAGGTCTGGCGACAAGCAGGGAGGGTGGGAGCTGGTTGCTGGGACGCTTCCGAGCGGGCCTGTGCTGCTGCTGGAACACACCTACTTACTCGCGCACACCCACACGCAAATACGCACATGCGCACCAACACACACACAGGTCTGGCGACAAGCAGGGGCGGGGGGAGCTGGTCGCTGGGACGCTTCCGAGCGGGCCAGTGCTGCTGCTGGAGAACGGAGCGCGCTTCCTCGTTGACATTGTGCAGGCGAGTGTGCTCTTGTTTCTCTCTCTCCCTCTCTCTCGTACACTCGCTCTCTTTCTCTCTCTCTCACACTCTCTCTTCCCTTTCTCTCACACTCTCTCGTACTCTCTCTCACTTTCTCTCTTTCTCTCTCTCTCTCTGCATGCCTTCCTGCCTGTCTTGTCTGTCTAGTCTGTCTGTCTTGCGTGCCTGCCTGCCTGCCTGCCTTCCCGCCTGACCCCCTGCCTGCCTGCCTGCCTGCCCCCCTGCCTGCCTGCCCCCCTGCCCGCCTGCCTGCCTGCCTGCCAGCCTGCTGCCTGCCAGCCTGCCAGCCTGCCAGCCTGCCAGCCTGCCAGCCTGCCAGCCTGCCAGCCTGCCAGCCGGCCTGGTCTGGCCTGGTCTGGCCTGGTCTGGTCTGGTCTGGTCTGGTCTGGTCTGGTCTGGTCTGGTCTGGTCTGGTCTGGTTGGGTCTGGTCTGGTCTGGTCTGGTTGGGTTGGGTCTGGGTCTGGGTCTGGGACTGGGACTGGGTCTGGTCTAGTCTGGTCTGGTCTGGTCTGGTCTAGTCTAGTCTGGTCTGGTCTGGTCTGGTCTGGTCTGGTCTGGTCTGGTCTGGTCTGGCCTGGTCTGGTCTGGTCTGCTCCTCTCCCTCTCTCTCCCTCGCCCGCACACACAAGCATGTGCGCGCACTCACCCCCACCCCTCATACACATGTCTGCATTGCTCCATAGTAACCTTGCTATATCACAGCCGAGCGCCTTTACAGGTGTCACTGACTGTGAAAGCCATCATCATCATCACTGAGCGCACAGCCAGACGACCGGATTCTTCCTCAACCAGCGAGAGAGCCGCGCACCGGTGCGCCGACTGCTCCCCAAGAGCGTGTGTGCGCGCACACACACACGTGTTCGCATCGCCATCTGTTGTCAAGCGCAGGGCCAGAAGACCGGGTTCTTCCTCAACCAGCGAGAGAGCCGCACACCGGTGCGCCGACTGCTCCCCAAGAGCGTGTGTGCGCGCACACACACACGTGTTCGCATCGCCATCTGTTGTCAAGCGCAGGGCCAGAAGACCGGGTTCTTCCTCAACCAGCGAGAGAGCCGCACACCGGTGCGCCGACTGCTCCCCAAGAGCGTGTGTGCGCGCACACACACACGTGTGCGCATCGCCATCTGTTGTCACGCGCAGGGCCAGAAGACCGGGTCCTTTGTCCACCAGCGAGGGATCAGCACGCTATTGCAACGACTGCTCCCCAAGGTCGTGTGCACGCGCACGCACACTCACACCTCATGCATTCGCACACGTTGCTATCTTGAACTGAGCGCAGGGCCAGACGACCAGCTTCTTCGTCGACCAGTGAGAAACCCGCGTGCTGGTGCGCCGACTGCTCCCCAAGGGCGTGTGCACACGCACTCACACTCACACTCGATGCATTCGCACGCGTTACTATATTGAACTGAGTGCAGGACCAGAAGACTGGCTTCTCTCTCGACCAGCGAGAGAACCGCGCACGATTGCGACGACTGCTCCCCAAGGGCGTGTGCACGCGCACTCACACTCACACCCAATGCATTCGCATGCGTTGCTATCTTGAACTGAGCGCAGGACTAGAAGACCGGGTTCTTCCTCGACCAGCAAGAGAGCCGCTTGCTGGTGCGACGACCGCTCCCCAACGGCGCGTGTATGTGCACTCACACACGTGTGCGCATCGCCATCTGTTGCCGATTGCAGGGCCAGAAGACTGGCTTCTTCCTCGACCAGCGCGAGAACCGCGCGCTAGTGCGCCGACTGGTACCAAAGGGCGCACGCGTGCTTAACCTCTTCGGGTACACAGGTGGGTGTTTTTTGGGTGTGCGTGCATGTGTGTGGGAGTGTGTGTGTGTGCGTGTGTGTGTGTGTGTGTGTGTGTGTGTGCCGACTGGTGCCAAAGGGCACACGCATGCTCAACCTCTTTGGGTGTACAGGTGGGTGTTTTTGTGGGTGGGTGTGCATGTGTGTGTGCGTGTGTGTGTGTGTGCGTGTGTGTGCCGACTGATGCCCGAGGACGCACACGTGCTTAACCTCTTCGGTTACACAGGTGATTTACGTGTGCGTGCATGCATGTGTGTGTGAGTGTAAGCATGTGTGTGTGTGTGTGTGTGTGTGTGCGTGTGTGTGTGTGTGTGTGCCGACTGGTGCCCGAGGGCGCACGCGTGCTCAACCTTTTGGGGTACTCACAGGTGTGTGCGCACATGGTTGTGTGGGGTGTGATTCCACGGGCCATGCATGTGCTGTGCCCAAGTGATGTTCTCAAACCTCTGTGGTTACACAGGTCCGTGTTTTTGTGTGCGTGTGCGTGTTCGTGTGCGTGTGCGTGTGCGTGTGCGTGTGCGTGTGCGTAAGCGTGTGCGTGTGCGTCAGTGGTGTCATTAAGGTAACCAAGAATGTCCTATTTGCCCCTGCAACATTGGAGGGGACATGCCGACTTGCCCCTACAGGAGGCGATTTTTTTGCGGGAAAGTGTGGAAATGCCAATTTTCACACTTTCCGGAGCGAAATTCTCGCGATTCGCCCCCGCAGTTTCCCCCCAAATTTCCCGGTTTACCCCTGCAGCGTGGGCTGCGGGGGCTGCGGGGGCACTTATGACACCGCTGTTGTGCGTGTGTGTGTGTGCGTGCGTGTGCGTGTGCGTGTGCGTGTGCGTGTGCGTGTGCGTTTGCGTGTGCATGTGTGCGTGTGTATGCGTGTGCGTGTGCGTGTGTGTATGTGTGTGTACGCGTGCGTTTGAGCCAGCTCAACTGTCGCCCCCCTGAGCACTGCAGACGTGTGCTCAACCCCCCCTCGGGACCTGGACCTGCACCCTGCCTCCCCACTTGCTCCCACCCAACTGCATGCGGCATCTCAATCTACGCTGGGCTCTAAGGGCGGTCCTTGGGGTTCAGCCCTTAGCCCTCCTAACCCTCAACCTGAAGCCCTGACCCCTTGACTACGAATCCTTCACCCGTCCGTACTGCACGCGGCATCGCAACCTACGCAGGCCTGGGCGGCGCTTGGGGTTTCCGAACCCCAAACCCCAAACCCCAAACCCCAAACCCTCAACTCAAAACCCCAAACCCTGCACCCTAAACCTCCAAAACCCCTCCCCACTTCAGGTGGCTTTTCGATCTACGCAGGCCTGGGCGGCGCGGGGCACGTGACCACGGTGAGGGAAGGAGGGGGAGGGGGGAGGGGGAGAGGGGGAGAGGCAGGGAGAGAGAGAGAGGGGAGGGGGGAGGGGAGAGGGGGGCAGGGGAGAGGGGCAGGGGAGGGGGAGGGGGAGAGGGAGGAGAGGGTGGGAGAGAGGGGGAGAGGGGAGTGGGGAGAGGGAGAGGGAGCGGGAGTGGGGGAGAGGGAGAGGGAGGGGAAGGGAGGAGAGGGAGGGAGGGAGGAGAGGGAGGAAGGGGGGATTGTGGGGGGGGGAGAGAGGGGGAGGGCGAGAGGGAGAGAGATTTCACAGGGCAGGCCACCATCCCAGGGGCTGCCATGCCATGCAGCCATCCTGCAAGCAGACAGGGGGGTGGGAGGAAGGTGCAATGTACTGCGGCAGGGTGGGAGGAAGTTGTGTGAACGCAGAGTAAGCGGGCCAGGGAGAGGCACGTGTGGGCAGGGGGGGGGGCAACGGATCTGCAGAGTGCAGGTTGGGACAAACTTGTGCTGTCAGATCCATTGGCACGCAGAACACATGCTTTCACGCATAAGTGGACGTCGCAGTGCCTGTGATCAAGGCCGCATGCACTAACTGGTCTCACACACACACACACACACACACGCACGCACACACACACACACACGCACACGCACGCACGCACACACAGACCCCCCCCCCACACACAGGTGGACGTCGCAGTTCCTGCCATCGAGGCCGCGTGCACAAACTGGTCTCTATCACACACACACACACACACACACACACCACACACGCACAGGTGGACGTCGCAGTCCCTGCCATGGAGGCCGCGTGCACAAACTGGTCTCTATCAAACACACACACACACACACACACGCACAGGTGGACGTTGCAGTGCCTGCCATCGAGGCCGCGTGCACAAACTGGGCGGTCAAGGGGCCGTCGCCCATCCCTCCCTCCCCACACGCACACACACACATGCACACACACACACACACACACACACACACATGCGCACCCATAGGTGGACGTCGCAGTGCCTGCCATCGAGGCCGCATGCACAAACTAGTCTCTTTCAAGCACACAGACACACACACACACACACACACACACACATGCACACGCACACGCATACACACACACACACACACACGCACACACACACACATGCACACACACACACACGCACAGGTGGACGTCGCAGTTCCTGCCATCGAGGCCGCATGCACTAACTGGGCGCTCAACGGGCTGTCGCCCGGCGCGCACGACGGTCGCGCAGTCGATGCGTTTGAGTTTTTGGAGGCGGCGGCAAAAGCAAGGTGGGGCCGCCTGTTTCATTCACTCCCTGCAATACTTCACTACATGTATATGTATATATATATAAGTGTATACACTTATCTCTGTATCCCTGTTAAACCTGTATATACGTGTATACACTTATTCCTGTATCCCTATTAAACCTGCAGTATCCCGGTATCCCCGTTACACCTAGGCCATCCCCACCCAACCTGTGACCAAAATGTGGCCACACCCAAAATCCCAAAGTCGACAAAACGGCCCCATCGCATGCAGAATGCCGTCTCGACACGTTATATAGACATGCGTGTCGATAGCGTGTGTTGGGATGCGTCGTGGGGCCATCACGCAGGTATGTACAGGGCTTTTAAGCCTGTGTACATGGCTGTTTGTGTGTTAAATGTGTTAAATGTGTTAAATATGTTGAATGTGTCCAATGTGTTACACCTGTGTACAGGGCTTTTTTTGGTGCAGGGGGAGGGAGGGGTGGGGGGGCTGTCGCCCGGCGCACACGACGGCTGCGCGGTCGACGCGTTTGAGTTTTTGGAGGCGGCGGCTAAAGCAAGATGACTACACATACACACACACTTGCATGCACACACACACACACACACACACACGCTGGGAGCGCTGGGACGTCGCCGTCGCTGACCCTCCCTCCTTCTCAAGCGCCAAGTCCGTCGCACACACACACACACACACACGCACACACACACACACACACACACACACGCACACGCATACACACACAGTAACAGTAACACGGGGTTTCCAGCTGCGCAGGCTACTCTTCTACTAGAGACACCCGCCGATACTCCAGCACACTTAAGTACTAGAGTACCGCCGGCTCCCGGCCGATAGACTACCGTTCCCGCCGGCTAGACTACCCCAAACAGCGGTCTCTGAGAGACATGTCTGGCAAGGAGCACATAGGAGTAGTCACAGTAGTGGCCTTGTGGCCAGTCAAGCCTGCAGAGCTGACTGGCGCTGACTGGAACGGTCCCCGCCTGGCAGTGCATGGCTGTCCAGCTCTCGTTTGCATGGGGCTCAGCCGGCGCCCATGCCTCATGCATGGCCAGGTCCCACCCTCCAGGGGGGCATGGGCGAAAGAGTTGTCATGGAGGCTGCCTGAAGACCTTCCAACGCCAGTCACCGGCAGACGAGCGACCCCGAGGATGAGCGCGGTGACGAACGCTGCGATTGGTGAAGCGGATTTACTCTGTGTTGCCTCGGCGGTCGCCACCGCTGAAGCCGGGATGGTAGCCCGCCTCCACGGGCAGCCATCTTGACCAATGTCCAGCATGCATTGACGGGCGCCAGCTCCCCGCTCGTCGATCAACTCGTCGAGATCGGTGCCGCAAGGCGTCCTGCATGGGGGAAGGATAAGGGCCGTCTCCCAGCACGGGCCGCGGCAGCGCCGCGGCTACTCGCCAAGCCATGGCAGCGCCGGGCAAGCCGCTCCTGAAGTGTTCCACCGAGGGGCAGTCTAGCAGGAGCCGGGCCAGTCGTATTTTACCCCGTTCTTTTATTATACACACACACACCCACACAATTTTTCCAATTCCAAAGTGTTACACGACTGCAACAGCACTACCCGTACTAAAGTACTGGCAATGTTCCAGAGGTCAAATGGCACATGTGTGTCGGTCTACAGCGGGTGACCAAGCAGCGCTAAGAGGGGTACATCACATGGCGGGTGGGGTTGCCACTCTGGCCAACCAACTTCAACTTCAATCGCGGCGTATTATCTCCCCATGGGCCGATTAATTTCATGGGGCGATAGTCGGGTGTAGGCAGGCCTAGAGGACGTCGGATCAGCTCCTCGATGGGGAACAGACGAATGTAGGCGGGCGTGGGATAGGGGGCAGCGGCGGATCATCTCCATGAGCCCACGAACTCGAGGGGCGGTGATGAATGTAGGCAGGGGCGTAGGGATGGGGCGGCGGATCATCTCCATTGGCCTCTGACCTCCATGGGGCGATGATGTAGGTAGGCAGGGGGTGGAGGCAGGGGCGAGGGAGGAAAGGCTGGGGGCGTGGCGGGTGGTGAGGCGGATCATCTCCACGGGCCTGTGAAGTCCATTGGGCGATGATGTAGGTAGGCAAAGGGTGGAGGCAGGGCGTGGGAGGAAAGGCTGGGGGGGGGAGGGCCAGCATGGGGTCGGCGCGCTTGAGGGCGCATGGGCGGGAGGCGCATGGGGCGGGGGTGCATGGGCCTGCATGCAAACACACACACACACACACACACACATGCACACACACACATGCACACACACACACACACACTCACTCAAGCGCATACACACACACACACACACACACACACACACACAGGGAGCGCTGGGACGTCGTCATCGCCAACCCTCCCTCCTTCTCAAGCACCAAGCCCGTCGCACACACACACACACACGCACACACATGCACACACACACGCACACACACACACACACACACACACACAGGGAGCGCTGGGACGTCGTCATCGCCGACCCTCCCTCGTTCTCAAGCGCCAAGCCCGTCGCACACACACACACGCACACACGCACACGCACACACACACACAAAGACACACATGCGCACACACACACGCACACACACAAGCACACACACGCACACACACACACAGGGAGCGCTGGGACGTCGTGGTCGCCGACCCTCCCTCCTTCTGCCCGAGCGCCAAGTCCGTCGCGACTGGCAGTGCAGCGTACGCGCGCCTGTTCACAGCAGGTCTGTGGCTTTTCTCGCATAGTGAGAAAGAGAGAGAGATCGTTACAAATAACTCTTGCCGGAGCGAGACAGGGAGGGAGGGGGAGAGAGATAGACATCTTTACAAATAACTCTGAACGGCAGACCTAGACTGGAACTAAATAGGCTGTTTCTGGTTGTCCACTGAAGAGATTCCATTTTGCGGGAGACCAGTCGTTTGCAAGCAAGAGGTCAAAAAACTAAACCCTTTTGCACACACACGTACACGCACACACACACATAGGGGGGGGGGGGGGAGCTAGGTCTTATACGCTAGCACTCCCAAGCGCCAAGTCCCTCGTGGCCAGCAGTGCAGCGCACACCTGTTCACCGCAGGTCGGTGTCTGTTCATGCATGCAGACACACACGCACACACACACACACACACACACAGGGGGGAAGGGGGGGGGGGGCTGGGTCTTATACGCCAGCATGCATATGCCCGAGCGCCAAGTCCGTCGCGACCAGCAGTGCAGCGTCCGCATGCCTGTTCACCGCAGGTCAGTGTCTGTTCATACATACCGTAGTGACGCGCTCATTTGGGGGTACAATTGGGGGTAGGCTACCCCCAAACCCGTGTCGAGGGTGTCACTGACGCTCGGGGCTACCACCAACCCCGTGTCGCAAGTAAGAGGCGTATATGCTGTAACTCACTCGATACTGCATGGATTTCGACGATTATAAATGCATTAAACAGCTAATAACAAGGGCTATCCAGAACACCGCTTGGATGCAGCATGCGGTTGAGGGGAGAAGGTGGATGGACAGTGTTGATGTGTGAAACTGCTCCCAAATGCGTGTCACCGAGGGCGATGCGTGCCGGCGGCTACTCTCAAACCCGTGTCTTTGGTGGGCCTAGGACGGCCATTTTCCCAACCTTCAAATGGCCGTACCCCCAAATGAGCGTGTCACTACGTTACACACACACACACACACACACAGAAGAGGGGGGGGGGCTAGGTCTTATATACGCTAGCATGCCCGAACGCCAAGCCCGTCGCGACTGGCAGTGCAGCGTCCGCATGCCTGTTCACCGCATGTTGTGTCTTTCTCTCTTTCTCATTCTTTCTCTCTCTCTCTCTCTCCCTCTCACTCTTCCCTTTTTGTCTCACTCCTCTCCGCAGCCGCATCCGTGATTGCGCCCGGGGTGGCTGCTCGCCCTCGCGTCGTGCTCTGACCTGCCCTAAGCTAAGTCTTTTTCTCTTTCTCTCTCTCTCTCTCTTTCTCACTCTGTTTCGCTCTCTCTCTCTCTCTCTGTCTCACCCTCCCTCTCTGTCTCACTCTTCCCTCTCTGTCTCACTCTTCTCCGCAGCCGCGTCCGTGACTGCGCCGGGTGGGCTGCTCGCACTCGCGTCGTGCTCCAGCCACATGCCGTCTCAGGCGTTTGCAGACCTGTGCGAGGACGCGGTCGGGGGGGGGGCGCGGAGGACCGGGCGTGCACTCGCGATGCAGGTGTGTGTGTGTGTGTGTGTGTGTGTGTGTGTGTGTGTGTTTGTGTGTGTGTGTGTGTGTGTGTGTGTGTGTGCGTGCGCGCGCGAGATCAACTACGCCAAGACCGTGCACCAAACCCTGGGTCACCCGTCTGCCCACACCGACACCCCAGCACCGATCTCCATCCCTTCCACTTCCTCCTCTAACCCCCACCTCGTCCACCCCACAGACAAGTTCAAATACCTCGGCAGTATTTATTTCACACCCGCAGCCCCCTCCCCCTCCGATGCACACCCTGTCTCCCACTCAGACGCCGGGATACTCGATGCCGAGATCTCACGCCGCATTGGCTCTGCCTGGTTTGCCTACAAACGCCTTACCCTACGGTTCTGGAACGCCCCCCCTGAAGTCATCTCTGACTCTACTAAGATCCGTCTGTACAATGCCTATGTTGTTTCCGCACTCCTTTATGGATGCCAAGCATGGACACTGAACAAAGCCCACATTCACCGCCTCGAGGTTACTCACAACCAATTCCTACGCCGCCTTAAGCGGATCCCCCACAACCTTTCCCCTTCCTCCCCTCACACCTCCACCATCGAGATGCACGCCAAGGACCCACCCACAGCGCCCATCATCGACACCATCAACAAACACCGAGCTGCGTTCATCGGTCCCCTCATCCGCCACCTCCCCCCCTCTCCATCTCCTCAGCCCCTCCACCCTCCCCACCCCAGCCCCGCCATCTTCCCCTCCCCTCCCCCTCCCCAGCCCCTTCACCCTCCACACCCCATCTTCCCAGCCACCGCCGCACTTTTCATGTGCCGTCGACCGGACGCGGATGGCCTCCACGCGGGAGGGGCCATCACGTCGTACCGGCAAAATGCAGGTGACATTTTCACATCCCAACGGTTTCGAGACGCCGTCAAGAATCGCTTTGACCAGTTCAAACGAGAGCGAGCCAATTACGCCGCGTACCCAGAGCTCACGCGCATCCTCGACAACCGAGTCCCAACCGGATGGCTCACCCTAGCGAGATTTCCACAGCTGTGGGAGTCCATATGCGGCGATCTGATTAAGGCGGGATAGAGGTTGCGACCACCACACAGCCTCAGAGAGAGTGAGAGTGATCACAGTAAGTTTAGTCAGCGTACAACACAGCGTACTTAGATGCAGTGCCTCAGAGGCAGCCCCCCCGCAGCAGAGTGGCATTATATCCCCTCATAGCGACGAGTGGTCTCCCGCTATTGACAGACGCCCTTTCGCCGACCTCTGGAACGATATCGCCGCTATCTTTGTAACGATCTGGAATGGAATGGAATGCGTGCGCGCGTGTGTGTTTGCGTGTCGCACACAGTGTTTGTGTGTGTGCGTGTGTGTGCGCACACGTGTGTGTTTGAGGACGCGGTCGGCGGTGGAGCCCGCCTAGTCTCTAGAGAAAGTAACGCCTAGGGAAGCTCTACAACTAAGAGAGCCCGCAAGGCCACGCAGCGCGTCAGCCTACCAGTCTTTACAAGTCACAAGTAACACGGGGTTTCCAGCTTAGCAGGCTACTCTTCTACTTAAGATCACCCGCCGATACTCCAGCACACTTAAGTGTTTTTGAGTACCGCCGGCTCCCGGCCGATAGACTACCGCTCCCGCCGGCTAGACTTCCCCAAACAGCGGTCTCTGAGAGACATGTCTGGCAAGGAGCATACAGGAGAGGACCTCCTTAGGGTCACAGTAGTGGCCTTGTGGCCATTCAAGCCGACAAAGCCGACTGGCGCCAACTGGAACGGTCCCCGTCTGGCAGTGCATGGCTGTCCAGCTCTCGTTTGCATGGGGCTCAGCCGGCGCCCCATGCCTCATGCATGGCCAGGTCCCACCCTCCAAGGGGGTATGGACGACAGAGGTGTCATGCACAACCCCCCCCCTGCCTTCAGGAGTGCCACATACCTTAAACCCTAAACCCTAGCAGAGGAGAAACCCTGTACCCTAGGGTTTAGAAACCTTAAACCCTAAGCCCTAAACCCTCTACCTAACCCCTAACCCCTAAACCCCAAACTAAAAGAGCCTTAACCGCAGAAGTCCCAACCTCGCCCCCCCCCACCCACACACACTTCTGAAGGCCATCCATCCATGTCTGACCACAGGGGTGGGTGGGGGGAAGAGCCCCTAGCAGCGCCCAGGGCTCAGGAACTGATCATGGAAGATTTCATGCCCCCGAAGATTTCAAACCTGTACCCTTAACATCTCAATAAGCTAGGAGGACCCCCCCCCTCCCCCCTAGGAGGAACCCGTAACCTCCCAATAAGCCCTTGCCCCCCCCCCCCCCCCCCCATGACTGCAGGGCCAGCCGCCAGACCACCCGTTCCCAATGACGTGCAGCGACCTGCGCTACCTCAAGTTCAACTTGTACCAGCTGGACTGACCAGCGGTTGGGCTGCTTTGACTGCGCTTCCTCGAATTCTCAATTTGAAACAGCTGAGCTGAATTGCGGTTGGGCTGCTTTTGAATGGGCTCCCTCAAAATTAAACTTGTACCAGCTGGACTGAATGGCGGTTGGGTCGTTTGACTGCGGTAGTGACTGCGCTTCCTCAAGTTGAATTTGCACCAGCTGGACCGAGTGGCGGTTGGGCTGCTTTGAATGCGCGACCTCAAGTTTAACTTGTAGCAGCTGGACTGAGTGGCGGTTGGGCTGCTTTGACTGCGCAACCTCAATGTGGTCCCAGCTGGGCTGAATGACGGTTGGGCAGCAGGCGCCTCGCACACGGCGCCCACTCGCACCGCCCCCCTGCAGCCGCCTGTCTGTCTCCGTGCGTGCGTTCTCGGACCAACTCCAAGCCCTTACAGACGCACTGCCTCCTACACCCCGACTGTATCACGGCCGACGCTTGTTTGCCTGACATGGTTTCCTCGTCAGCCGAGGATACTCCTGAATGCTGTGGTCCGGTCGCTGGTCTGGATGCTGCCTAGACCCGCTTCCGCCGCCCACAGTGCGGGCCCCGCACCCTGTTGTCGTGCGTAAGCTGGTAGGCTGGCGCGCTGCGTGGCCTTGCGGGCTCTACTAGTAGAGCTCCCCTAGACGTGTAGCCTAGGCCTTAAATCACGCCCTAGGGTCCTCCGGGCGCGCACATGTAAAAACTGTAAAAACTGACGTGCGTAAGCCCCCCCGCGGCCCCTACCCGCACACATGCACGGCAGGCCCCCCTTGACACTACTTGAAAATGATCGCCGCTCAGTAAGTGCTACTGAGTAGTACCACATACCACGCACCACCTGTACTTCTAGACGTCCCAACCGCGGCGCCGCCGCCCACCTATCATGTAAGTGGCTCCTGCGTCGCGTCCCGATCAATACGTGTGGCTGCTGCCTGCTGCCTGCTGCCTGTCTGGTAGCTTCCAGTTAGCTGCCTGCCAGGCGCACGCAGGAATGCACGCACGCCGCTTAGCCGCAGCACACCGCCTACCTGCCTAGCTGTCGTCCTCCAACTGCAACACACGCTGATTGCTAATAGCTAACGCTGCAACACGTGTTGCAGCGTGCACGCTGCTTAGCGCAGACGCAGCAGATTGCGTCCCTCGTGGGCGTGGTGGACCTCCTGGTGAGCCACATCCCCGGGGCGCCCATGCAGATGCCGCATGCAGTGCCGCAAGCGGCCAAGAGTGCGGCGCCCCGCGCGGCGCCTGCTGCCAAGGCTGTTCAGCCTGCCCGGCCCGCTGCTGCTGACGCCCCTGTGGCGTCGGCGGCAAGGAAGCCGGCGGCGGAGCGGCCTGCCGCGGCGGGCGCCGCGCGTGCCGCATCTGCGTGCGGCCCAGCCCGTCAGGGGGGGCTGCCCGCGCATGTGGGCAACACGTCGCTGCGCTGCAGCCACGTGCTGTCCATCTCGGTGGCAGCCGCCACCAGGCTCGTCGCGTGCGGTGGCGGCGGAGGACACCGATGCGGCGGCGGCGGCCGCGGTGGAGAAGATGGCTGACGCCGCCAAGGACGACATCAGCCTGCCCGTCCGCCTAGCTACGAATCTCGCGCGCCTCGTGCATGCGATCACCAAGCGGGCGCAGCCGGCTGGTGGAGGCGTCGTGTCCGCGTCGCTCCTCAACGCCAATGACCTCTCCGCGCGCCGCCCTGCCCACTTTTCCGCGCCCCACCGAAAGCATTCGCAAATAGGAACAGATGACATTGGTATAGGGACCCGGAAAATGGGGGCTGAATCAGCCGATGTGTCGGGGGCAAGCCGTGGGCGGCACATGGTAATCAAAAAATTCGTGTTGCAGGCACCCAACCCAGCTCCAGCTGGAGCAGCTACCCAGCCCCCCCCCACGAGCGAAGCGACGCGGTCTGGGGTCCATGTGGATGATGCATGCTTGTTCTCAGGTGGCGCGGTGGCCTCCACATGGCGCGCGGGGTGCTTGCATGGGTGCCCTGGAGGCCTTGCACCCTCCGCATAGGCCTCGAGCAGCGCAATCTCTGCGCACATGAATACTGTTAGGCGATGCCGGCGAGGGGGCGCGTCTGCATAGTCCCCAGGGCTCGCACTTGTAACTCCGCCGCACTTGCCCTCCACACAATTCGCCGTGCCGCCGGCAGTGGATGTGTAACACTACTCTCTCTCTTAGCGCAGGATGCTAGTTAAAACTGCACGCGAGCACACAATCACGCACACGCTGCCTACCTCCAGCGTGCATGCATGCGGCTAGCAGGCAGCGCCCTAGCCGCAGGGTGGCCTGCTTACTCTGCCTGATGCCCGGTTAGCAGCGCGCCGGTAGCGTGGTTCTCGCATGCTTGCACGCACTTGGTCGCAAAAATGAAAGCAGAATGGGGATCGAACTCGCAACCCGCGATATAGTGATTAGATTTCGCCATTACGTCGCTAGTGGTAGAGGGGGGCGGTACCCACACGTCCCATGTCGCGCACACTGCACGGCAGCTTGTGCGCAGATGGCGGAAGGTAGCGAAGACTCGTTGCTACGTCTATGAGCCGGAGATCCGGGCGGCGATGGCGAACTGAGGACCGCAACTGCTGAACGGCCACTTCGCGCACACTGCACGGCCGCTGTTCGCACTGCGACCGACAAAACTGCGACCGGCAAAATAAGCACATGCATCCACGCGGCTCGTGCCCCCCGTCCCGGGACGGAGAGTGGGCCCCACACTCTTCGAAAAAATCCACAAAAACTACATCCAGCAACGCATCCACCCAAGCCAACGCACAGGCACACGGATACACGCACGCTCAGGCTCACACTGGGATGAGCCTCCTCTTGCGCGTCGACATACGGACGCACGCATCGGGCTCAGGAGCGTAGCGATGCCTCTCTAACGGTGAGTCTCATGACCCCGTGTACACACACGCACGTGGCGTAAAACGCCGCAGCACTGGGCGGTGGTGGTGCCACCGGAAATTGTGCATGGGTTCACCAAGCCGCTACACACAACGCACTGGGATCGCGGCATGGCTTCACTAGGCTGCTACGCACAACGCACATACACGTGGCCTCGTGATGAGAGAGCCCATTGACGTGTCGCATTTTCGCAACAACCCACTCGCACTCACCCGCACTCACTGCGAATATTCACTTGCGAATGGCAGGCCTGACAAAGCAGTGCGCGTGCTAGACAGGCTCTTGGCGCTCGTCGCCCGGGCGCGAGAAAAGTGTCCCCTGCAAGCAGCTTCATACACACAAACACAACAGCCAACAACAACATCCACAACAATTTAGATCTGTCACGTTTTGTACCTAGTTATTTGTGCAGATGCTTCAAGAAATTTCTACAGGCGGCGTACACGCATGTGTACCGATTGCATGCTAAACCCACTAGTCTTCCAGGAGGTGTGTGCACATACTCCGTAAACAAAAAAATGAACCCAATGCCCCCACCACGCCCACTCCCCCTGCTGGGGTGCTCCATGATGTGACCTGCATGACTCGCACACGACCTGCTGCACCCTATGTTGCACGACCGCAGCGTGCGACAGCGGCGCAGGCTGCACAGGCGCAGGCGCGTGTGAGCAACAGCAGCAACAGCAGCAGCAGCAGCAGCGACGACCATCAGCGATCTGTTTTCTTCCTTCCCTGCACTGAGGCAGCCATGCCGCGCGTGCGCGCCGCAGGCTTGCTCTGGGCTCTGCTGCTCCTCTCGTTGTGCCTTCACGCGTGCAGCATCGACAGCGCCGCAGCGTGCCCCCAAATAACGAACCAGTGTATTGCGGCCCACGTGCGCGACATCCTGGCGCAGATCAACACTGTGCACAGCAGGTGGGGAGACACGCTGCCGCTGGGGAGCCGCCAGCGATTTTATTTCGTGATTTCTGATGTATCATTCCACACCCGGGTTTGCTTTGACCGCGTTGACCGTTTGCCCTCGTATGTAAGTCCTTTAAAAGCTCTTAAAGAGCTCTATCTGGCGGGCTCATCAGACTACCAATCTACCGAATAAGATAAGCCGTGTTCAAGGTCAAAGTACCGCCGAAATACAGCCAAATGACTGTGTAGAGCCGAAAAGGAAATCACTGGGGGCCGCACTGCCCCACGTTGCATGCGCGCCTTGCATTCGGCTCAGCCTCTCAACATATTCCATTCTATCCGGCTTAGCCTCTCAACACATTCCATTCCACTGTGCTAGACGAACGCAACAGCACTACCTGTACCAACGTTCTGCCAATGCTGCAGAGGTCCAAGGCACATGGATGACGGTCTAAAGCGGCTTCTCCACAGACACACACACACACACACACACATGCAATCGACCCCCCGCCTCCACCCCTGCCGCCACCTCCGCCGAGCAATGGCGACGATGGCGGAACCGGCACTGCTCCTGACAGTGCCTTAGACCTGTCCCTCATCCTCGGCGTCACCATCCCCGTCACCATCGTGATGCTCCTACTGGCACTACTGGCGCTCGTTGTCGTGATGCGCCACTCCAAGCGCACCCTGTTTGGGCGGCCCTGGGTCCCCGCCGCCGGCAACGAGAGGACCACGCTCGTCGTGACTGACATCATGGACTCGACTGCCTTGTGGGAGATGCTCGATGCAAGCGGCATGTCTCGTGCAGTGGCCACACACAATTCGGTCGTGAGGAAGGCGCTCGCCCGCTTCCACGGCTACGAGCAGGTGCGGGGAGGGTGACTGTGCGGAGCGGCACGACACGCTCAACATGGCACAGTTTTCATGCATGCGATGCCATCTGTACGCGCGTCACCATGTTCAGTTGGACTGCACACCCACACGCCTCCCCCGTGTCATCCCTCCCCTACGCAGGCGACCGAGGGCGACTCGTTCCTCGTCGCGTTTCACACCCCTTGCGACGCGCTCAGGTTTGCGGTGCAGCTGCAGGCGGGCCTCCTCTCTGCAGACTGGGACCCCGAGCTGCTCGCGCACCCATCGTGCGCACCTGTGGCCATGACACAGAGCGCAGCATTGCTGAGTGTGTGCGGAGGCGATGACCGCTTCCAGCTGCGGTGCGCGGCCGCCATGCTGGCGGCGATGGGAGGAGTGGAGGGCCACGGCAGGTGGCGACACACGCGGATTAGCATTGCTGGCCTCTTTGAGAGCATTTCGGAAGTGGGAGCGATCCGGGCTCGACCGCCGGGCTCGACCGACGCCAGCACAGGGCGGGCGACGCGCGTCTCTGGTGCCACGGCGCTCTCAGGCGGCGGCGGCGGTGAGGGTGCCATACTCGCGCCAGCCTCGCTCATGCTTGTCGAGCGTGCGGCGAGTGAAAGTGCCATGGCAGCGCCGGTGTCTCCATTCGCAGGCGCCGCCCACAGTGGCTGCAGTGTTGTCGCCAATAGCGGCACCCGCTGGTGCGCGGCCTCTCAGGGCGAGCTGCCTGCTTCCTGCGAGTCCAGCAGCCTTTTTTTTCCAGAGCTTCATGTTGCTCTGGAGAGCATGCTGGTTGGGAAGGGCAGCGCCTACAAGAAGCAGAAAATCAGTGGATCTCCGGAGGAATATGCAACAGCGGACAGTGCTGCACCACCTGCAGGCGCGCAGCATGACGCGTACTTGTGCGAGCTGGAGAATGCGTTGGCCCTCCTGAATCGTGTTCAGGTGGTCGCTGTGGCCTCCCAGGCTCCGGGTGCGTCCGCCATGCGTGGCACGGCCACGATGGCGGAGTTCATGCAGCTGGCGCTTGTTGAGACGGGCACGCGTGAGGCGGGCACGTGTGCACCCAAGGGACAGGCGGCCATCATGTTCAGGGGCCTGCGCGTGCGCATCGGCATGCACTCTGGCGTGTCCAAGACGGACGTCGAGCGCAACGCCACCGCCGGTGAGGCCGGCCCCCTCGTCAGCGCGTGTGCCCTGCCCTGCCCTACCCCAAGCCGAGCCCCCACTTACTGACTAACCTCACTCAATCACCTGCGTGCGCACGCTGCTCGAGCAGGGCGAATGTTCTTCATCGGCACGCCACTCGCGCTTGCGAAGGCAGTGGATCATGCAGGAGCAGGCGGGATGATCCTCATGACGCAGGTCAGCCACCCGGTCACCCACCTGCTGAGCCACTCACCCAAACAGCAACTGAGCCAGCGCCCACCCACCATGACGCAGGACATGTTCCAACGCATCAACCCCGCATTCGCGCCAAACGATGCACTCTTGCTCTGCATGGGTGAACACCAGGTGAAGGACGCTGGCCTCAACCCAGTGTGCCTGTGCCAGGCGATTGCTCGGCCGCTGGTGCCGAGGCTCGCTGCGTTCGAGGCGCTGCGTGATGTGGAGAAGCTGCAGGTGATTGTGCCGTGGGCGGAAGGGGCTCTGGTGATCGTGATTCTGTTGGATGCTCTGATGAATGCCTCAGATCAGTGCCTCTGATGAGCGCCTCTGGTGAATGCCACATCTGATGGCGGTCAGCTTGAGACCCTGCAACGGGCACTCAACCACCGCCACCTACTCCTTCGCACCCTCATATCCTCTTCCCTGAATCATCCCGCCCACCACCACCACCACCACGACCACCACCACCCTGCAGCTCTCCGTGCTCGACGCGACCCTCGGCAACGTCACGATCGCGTTCGTCAACATTGTCGGCATGTTGACTCTGCAGGCATGGAACAAGGACCACGCGGCCAGGTAGTTGTTCACCGGATGGTTTGGCCCGGCCACTAGGAGCCTCTCCTCGAACCCACCGCTTTGATGCACCCTCTATAACTCTCGACAGTCTGCCCCTCCACCCACCCGCACACCCTGCGCATGCACGCCCACGCGTACAGGGCGCTGTCTGTGTGTTGTGCGCTGTCGACGCGCCTGCTGCGCCAGGCGGGCGGCTACCTCGTCGAGCTCACGTCATCGGGCATGTGCGTCGCCGCGTTCCGGGAGCCGGCGTCCGCTGTCGCGTGGGGGCTGTGCCTCATTGAGGTCATGAAGCACGCCGACTGCGACGAGGTGCGCCTACGGACTTGAACAAGGACTCGACTTGTCTGCCTTGTATCCAAAAAAGTAAGGCCTTATAAAGGGTCCCTCTATCTCAAGGTAGGGCTTTGTCTCATCGAGGTCATGAAGCACGCCACCTGTGTCTCGACCTGTGTTGCATCGAGGTCATGAAGCATGCCAACTGGGGCGAGGTGCGGTCGCCACATGTGGCAAAGTGCGGAGGCGTGGGAGGGAGAGCAAGCCTGTCCATCACTCCCTTGCTCGCTCGCTCGCTCCCTGCCTCCCTCCCTTGGTTCCCACTCCCACCGCTCCGCCCTGCCTGCCGCGCTCCCCTCCCTCCATCAACAACCTACCCACGCACCCACCCACTCACCCACCCACCACCACTCCGCATCATGACAGGAGCTGCTTGCCCACGAGCTGTGCAAGAAGGTGCTTGTGCATGCCCCTGACACCGGCGGAACCTTCTCAGAAAACGGCACACCGCGAGCTGGGCGCGTGCTCTTCCGTGGGCCACGCGTGAAGGTGCGTAGGCCAAGGATGCGTGGCGAGCTCGCATGAATGCATGGCGTTTGCATGCTTCCGCCAGCTGGGTGCAACAACTGATGCGCCCCGTCTCGTGCCCTGTTGTTTCGTCCTGCACCCACGTGCGTCGAAGGTCGGCATCGACGTGGGGCAGGTGCAGGGGGACGTGTCGCCGGTGACCGGGCGCATGACGCACTGAGGCAAGGTCATGAACCGCTCGACACGCATCTGCGGCAAGGTGGGTTGAAGGGGGCACGGTGGTGGTGGTGGTGGTGGTGGTGGAAGGGGGGTGGTGGGGGTGTAAGGGGAAGGCGCGGGCAGAGCGGAGAGCATGGCGAGGCACGGCTCACGCATGGTGCCACATGTGAACTTCGCACACCTCACCGCCAGCGCCACCACGTGTGCAGGCCTCATCCGGCATGCAATGGTGCAGTGCTGCGGTGTGGGAGCAGGTTGTGTCCACGTGTGGGGAGCAGCTGCCACCGACCGGCCTCCTTGCCACTGAGCTCGGTCCGTTCCAGCTCAAGGGCATCACTGATAGCGTACACCTTGTGCAAGTGAGTGGCAGTGAGGGAGTGCGCAGGCGGGGAGATGCGCGGGCGGGCGGGCGGGGATGAGCGGGCGGGCTGACGGGGAGATGAGCGGGCGGGAAGATGAGCGGCGGGGATGAGGCGGGCGGGGAGATGAGCGGGCGGGTGGGTGGGTGCAGGGGGGCACCTCGCCGACTCCTGGTGACTTTTGGCTTGGTGTGACTGACGTCCTTGCTGCTGCTGCTGCTGCTGCTGCTGCTGTGCACGCGCAGTGTGTGCTGGGCAGCGGCTCTGCACCGATGGCCGAGCCGGGCGTCGAGATCTCCCTCGCTGCCGTCTTGGATGCCTCCGGCTCCCTCACTCCAGCGCTCCTTCATGCCCGTGCGCCACAGTGCTCCTTGCCTCTGATGCTGCCGACCCACGTGCCTCGCATCTGATGCGCCGACGCCGGTGCTGGTGCTGGCGCCGAGGCATCCAACCCGCCTCCCGCATCCGCTCCGCGTGTCTGGGTGGCACTGCCGCTCTCATTCTGCCCCAGCGCCAACTCGCGCACAGCGCTGGTGGACCGGTGACATGGGCAGTTACAGTTACAGTTACATCGGCTTTCCAGCAAAGACTACCATGGGCAGTGCTTCTTCAATTGATTTCAATTAATAAATTCTTACAGCCCGGCCGCTGGCGGCCAGGACAAAAATGGGCAAAAATCGGCAAAAAAAACACGACAAAAATGGCAAAAATGGCAAAAATCGGGCGGTCATCCCTCAAACATCAATTAATTATTTCCGACCAGAAACCGCCGTAGGCGGTAAACCGCCCAATCGAAGTAGCACTGGACATGGGCAGCGACCGCGTGGCCATTCTTGCAACTCATGGCGGAGCCCCCACGGGGGCCGGCCGGCGCCGATCCCGACTCTGCCATCTTGGCCAACTCGCACGGCGAGGCCGGGGCACCTGTCACGCCCGAGTCCTCTGCCCATCTGCCTGTTGTGTGCCTCTGCTGTTGGGAGGCTCGCAATCTACCCTCCTCGTTTTACTCGGAGGGCCTGTTTCCCACCTCCAGCAACACTGCACTGGTTTGACAGATTTTACACGCCCGTATGCGCCCGGAGGACCCCAGGCGTGAGTTAAGGCCTAGACTACACGTCTAGGGGGGCTCTTCTAGAAGAGCCCGCAAGGCCACGCAGCACGGCAGCCTACCAGTGCCTGTTTCTCACCTCCAGCAGCACTGCACTGTCTAATGTGAAGTGGATGCATAGATCATCGGGAGGGAGGGAGGGGTGTTGCGCACCCATCGCGATTGTTCGGGAGCTCATCATCATCATCATCATCATGGATTTCACAGTCGTGCTCATCATCATGGATTTCACAATCGTACCGGATTGCATTGATGATGATGATGATGATGGATGTTACAGTCAGGGACACCTCTAAAGGCGTATAAGACCGTGCTCGGCGCCATATGGCCCGAGCACCTTACTGAGATGGCTGGCTGTTGGTGGTAGGGAACCCCAACTCTGTAAAGAGCGTGGGCGCACCCCTAGGTCCCCTACCGCAGCGGCAGCAAACGCTTGTTGAAGTCGGTGAGCGCATGTTGGGAAACGGAAAACGCAAGGCAGGTTCGTCGCCAATTGCCAGAAGAGACATCCCCCCGTGGGGAGAAAGGCCAAGACGTGGCCGAAAAGGATATCCAGCCGGGCCGCAACCTCTAACGTGTTAAGGGGTTTTCTAACTGGGATTTCAACCAGCATTCACAGGATTCTCAACCTGTTACCCTTAACCCGGCTCTGAGCAGAAGCTGACCCCTTGTTGTTGCACCGAGCACGACATTGGACGTGTCGCAGGCCCCCCCCTGCTGAAGGGGGGAGGCACAGAAGGACTCGGTGAGGGGCACATCCCTAAGCCTAACTACCTAGAAAGGGGCTGGAAAAGGCGGTCAGTAGTGACCAACAGTGTGGGATTTGGTGATAGGTTAGAAAGCAAGCTTGCCCCCCGGTTATAGCGGATAAATATGTTCCTTCTGCATACTCCGTTTTGAGGTCGTCATCTTTGAGGCAGCTTTCACGTGTGAGACCCAGCGTGGGCATTTCTCAGGTGCGCCAGCTGCGGTGCACTGCAAACGGCACAGTCCACCGCAGCTCCTCGGGAACCCACGCTTGGGTCCCCGCCACTATCGTGGCTGCCTCATTGACTCCTAATTCAAAACATCGTTCGCTTCAGGTCAATTATTCCTCCCGATCCTCTACCATCTCCAGGCTTGTGTTACGTATATCAAGGCACGAGACCAGAAAGTTGGCCATGTCACGCCAAAAACAAGGGTAAAGTAGCCCCGGGCTGGGGTTCATAAACGCCCGCATCTTCGCATCCAAGCCTTTATCGTCCCCAGGGACGCTCAGGAAAAGGGTGTGGAACTGTACGCGTGTCTCCGTATACGCTGGACACTCAAAAATCACGTGTGCCTCATCCTCCCGCATGCCACAAAGGCGACAGAGCCTCTGGCTGCGTGGCTCTGCCTGCGCCGTGTGGCGCCCCTTCTCTATCTGCAGTTCATGCAGCCCCATTCTAAAGCGTGCGAGTGTCGTGATCTGGGCGGCGCTGTTCAGCCCCGTCCAGAGCATTGGTGCGCCGCCACAGTCGTCTGCCATCCACCGCAAGTAAGTAAGCATCTTGAAGCGGTGTGACCATGAGTCAGGCACTGAGCGGACGACGCTGAGCTGGTTGGCGTCCTCTGGCAGCTCTGGTGTGCTGGTCTCTGATGCCAGCCAACCTGCCGCTGCTGTCTCTAGCAGGCGGGCGATGCCCCCCGCCTCCTGGCCCCACACCAGCGTGTGCCCCACTGTGCTGAGGCACTCGCTCAGCTGTGCCACCCAGCTCTCTCGCACGCCACCCGCCGCTAGCTCCCAGCTCTCCCGCATTGCCGCCTTCAGCAGATCGCCATCCGGCCGCCGTAGCGCTTTCGCCCAGAAGCGCGCCGCCTGCCGCAGCCAGTCGGTCGACAGCGGTCGCCAGCCCACCTCCGTCGCCAGCAGCGATAGCTGTTGCCCACACCTGCGAATACGGAGGGCCTCGCGCACAGATTGCAAGTGCAGGGCTTCCATGGCGCGCCACTTGCGGCGCGCCGCCTTGGAGGGGCCCCCGTCCCCTCCAGCCAACCCCCACTTGTCGGCTGCCCCCGAGAAGATCCCCTGTACCCCCATGCCCGCCCCCGCCATCAACCCTGGGCCCCAGATCTCGCACCCGTAGTTAATTACAGGTCGCACCAGTGCGTTGAACAGGTGCGCCTTTACTCCCACGTTGTGGAGGCCCATGGCATCGTATCTGCGCGCTAGGGCGAAGCGTGCACGCTGGCCCGCCCCCTGCCTCTGCTCCAGCCCCGCGCCTATTGCCCGACGGCTCCCAAAAAGCATGCCCAGATATTTAAACTCGTGATTGATGGGCAGGTCCATACCAGCGTACTTCAGGGTCACCCTTCCCCTGGCGCTCGTGACCGGGCAGTACTGGTCGTTAAACACCACCCCCTCAGATTTGCGGACATTGACAGTGAGAGCGTGCGTCCTGCAAAAAACGTGAAGTGCATCTAGCAAGCGCTGGAGCGCCTCCGGCGTCTCTGCCATGAGCACGAGGTCATCTGCATACAAGAGTAACCGTAGGAGCCGCCTGTTTGCTCCTGTCCCTAGGGGGACCCCGACCTCTGGCATCTGTGCGTCAAGCTCCCCTTCTAGTGAGTCGATAAACAGCCCAAACAAAAGCGGCGACATTGGGTCGCCCTGCATGACCCCCTGGCGTGTGGTGAAGCCTGGTCCCACCGTGCCGTCTATGCGCACGCACATGCCAGCCCCATCGTACAGTGATGTCAGGGCTGCTAAAAACGCCCCCCCCACCCCCAGGCTCTTAAGGCACTCCCACATGAGCTGCCGATGCACGCAGTCGTATGCCTTTCTAAAGTCGATGAAGGCAGTATACAGCGGTTTTCGCTCATGGCTGCGCCTCTCAATCATGTGCTGTAGGATGAAGGCATTGTCAGGGGTCCCCCGCCCCTTCCGGAACCCTGCCTGCCCGGCGGCTCTATGGCCGCCCTTCTCAGCAAGGTCGTCTAGTCTGCGGAGTAGCACCAGACTATAGAGCTTAGCAAGCGCCCCACCCACCGTGATGCCCCTATAGTTGTCCCGCTCGTCCAGATTGCCTTTCTTCGGCACCGGCGTGACTGCCCCCATGTGCCATGCTTTGGGATACCCCTCGCGGAAGACCCGATTGAGTAGATGTGTGATCGGTTCAAGCAGCGCGTGTTGCGGCTCGCTCCCCTCCACATCTCCCCCACCCCCTGTGTCCCCCTCCCCAGTCCATGCCCTTTGATAAAATTCCACCGGTACGCCGTCCACGCCCGGCGCTTTGCCCGCCGCCATGCCCAGGAGGGCTGTGCTCACCTCGTCCTCGGTGATCCAAGCGTTGAGTACTCGTGCCCGCTGCTTATTTCCTTCGGAGGCATCCGAAAACGGGTTCCCTCCCTCCTGCAGCTCCCCATGGGCATGCTCGCCCCCAACCAGGCCCTCAAAGTAGGTCGTCCACCCCTCTACATCCCTCAGCCCCCCTCCCTGGCTCCCTGGTTTAACCTTGCGCCAGAAAATTTCCTGGGGGCGCCATGCATGTGTTTGAGCATAGCGTCGTACTCCTGGGCCTCCCATGCCCGGCGCACGCGTCGCGTGGTCTGCCTATACGCCCTGAACGCTGCTGAGGTCAGCGTCGACTGCGCCCCGTGCGCCCTCTCGGCCTCTCAATACGCCTGCCGTGCCTCCTTGCACTCCTGGGCATACCATGTGTTGTGTGGTCGCACTGATGCGCCCCCCCCCCCTGGTTTTACCAGCACCGCCCCAGCCGCCCCTGACGCGTGCAGCGCCCGCGCTGCCCGCTCAACCGCCCCTTCTAGGAGCGCCTGCTCCTCATCTACTGTGGGGGCCTCCCGCGCCCCCTTGATCTCTGCCGCCACCCCCTGCAGCTCCCGTGCGTAGGCACGCTCCCCCCCCTCAGGCCACCTAAATCTAGTTGGCGTGGTGCATGGCATGGTAGGGTGTGGCGTGGCGACCGCCTCACCGGCCGCCTCGCCCATGGTCAGCACAACTGGGCAGTGGTCAAAGGACCCCTTCCAGCCTGGCAGGGTGGGGATCGTATGCACCCTGAGCGTGGCCCCCTCCCGCGGGGCCCCCGTCTCGCTAAACATGAGTGCCGGCGATGCAACGTGGTAGTCAACAACGCTGTGCGCATTCCTGCCTGTTGCATGGAATGTGTGTGCTTCCCCCTCATCCTCTGGCAAGCGCCCGTTCAGAATCACCATCCCGGTGTCTCGGCACAGTCTAATCATGTCCCTCCCGTGCGCGTTCTGCGGCCCGTGGTCGGCAGACGTCCGCTGTCCTACCCGCCCAGCCCGTGTGATGTCCCAAGCGGTCAGCGCGAGGGCGGGGTCACCCCCCTCGGCGTCGTGCCCCCCCCTGTCGTCCGCTTGGCCGGTGCGGGCGTTGAGGTCCCCCAAAACTAGCACCTCCCCCAGCTCCCTGTACTTGGCTATCCCTTGGGCGAGAGCCAGCATGTGGGCTTCCGCCGACAGGCTCCCGCCCTCCCGCTTCAGGTACGTGGAGGTGGGGGGGGGAGGTAGACAGCGCACGCGTACACGTCCCTCCCCCCCTTGAGCCTAATCCTGAACCAAAGCATCCCCAGCGCTGGGGTGTCTTCCACCACCTTGACGTGGCTCGCGATCGTGGAGCGCACATGAAGCGCCACCCCCCCGTGTTTAGCGGTGTATGGGCGTCGGCTGCATGCTAGGCACTTGAACCCCCTAATAGCCCCGGGGGCCTCGCCGGTATGCCCAGTTTCAGTGAATGCGATGATGTCCGTTGTGGCCCAGAGCCAGTTACTGACGTCGGCGCTCTGGTCTATGTGATAGTGTTGCCCTTTAACGTTCCACGTCATTACGCGTAACCCGATGCCGGGGCGTGGCCCGGCCGGCTGGGCCCGGCCCCGCCGTGCCCGGCCATCCCGGTGTGCTCCGCGTCGTGCATGGGGCCCATTGCCGCCACCGGGGGCGCCCCCAGCGCCCCCAGTGGCCCTGCCCCCCCCCTCGCCAACCCCATGCCCTGCTGCTGTTCCATTCCAGCATGCTGCTGCCCTACGCCAATGGGGTCCCATGCCGGCGGCCCAGTCATCACCTGATGCGGCGGCCCCGCCGCCAGTGGTGTCCCCCCCCGCCCGTCCCCGCATTCTGGCCCCCCCCAGCCTGCTGGTGCTGCCACATGCCCATGTGTTGCGGCCCCCATGTTTGTGCCCCCGCCTGCTGATGTTGCTGCTGCAGCTGCTGCTGGATCCCCATTGCCATCTGGTGCTGCGTCTGCTGCTGCGCCTGCCCCATGCCCTCATGTGCCAGTGCTTGTGCCTGTGCCAGTGCCTGTGCCTTCTGTGCCTTCTGTGCCTGTGCCTGTGCCTGTGCCTGTGCCTGTGCCTGTGCCTGTGCCTGTGCTGTGCCTGTGCCTGTGCCTGTGCCTGTGCCTGTGCCTGTGCCTGTGCCGCCTGTGCCTGTGCTTGCGCGCCATTGCCCATGTGCTGCTGCCTTGCGTTTGTGTGCTGCGGCACGCGCAATTCCTGCAGCCCTGCAGCCTGTTGCTGCTGCCCCATGCCCATCTGTTGCCCCTTGCCCGTTAGCTGTTGCAGCTGCTGCTGCAGATGGTGTATCTGAAGCTGCAGTGCTGCCGTCCCTGCCCCCTCTTGCATTGCCCCTGGCTGCCACATGCCCGGACCCATGCCCCAGGGATGCCCCCCACCTGCGGTCTGTGCCGTTGGTGTTGGTGCCTGCCCCCCCTGGAACCCTGCTCCTAGCGGCGGCTGCCACATGCCCGCCCCCGGCGGCTGCCACATGCCCGCCCCCGTGCCCCCAATCTGCCCCCCCGATGCCTGCTGCGCCCCGGGTGGTGGTGGTGTTAGTGCATGCCCCCCCTGGTACCCCGTTCTTGCCTGCTGCGCCACCCTCAGCAGCTGCAACCTGCCCGGATCCGTGACCACCGCCTGGCCCCCCCCTGCCTGCTGCGCCCCTGTTGGTGGCAGTGTCAGTGCCTGTCCCCCGTGGTGCCCCGGCCCGGCCGGCCGCGGCAGCGCCGCTCCCGGCAGCTGCCCCATGTCCGGCCCCGTGTCCACTGGCTGTCCCCCCCCGGCATGCTGCGCCCCTGGTGGTGGTGGTGGTGGGTATTCTCCCCCGCCCTGCTGCGCCGGCTCCCGCGGCGGCAGCACCCCGCCCGCGAGCCCCTGCTTGTCATCAACCCACAGGCAACCCCTGGCAGAGCGCACCTTCCTCCCCTCCTGCATCGCCTGCGCGAACAGCGCCTTCAGCGGCAGCCACGCCTGCTGCTGCGCAGGCGTCCGCTCCACGCTGATGCTGACCCCCGCCGCGGACACCGCCGCGAGGCGGCTGTGCACCCAGCGCGCCAGCAGGGGGCTCGCCACCACAAACGCCGCCTTGGTGCCCTCCTGGCTGCTGGTCTCCCCTCCCTTCGGCCGCAGCACCCACGCGTCCTCAAACACCAGCGGCCCCGCGGCAGGTGGTGGCTTCCCCAGCAGCTCCGGCCGGATGAGCCACGTGTGCAGCTTGTCCGCGAGCTCGAGTGGTCTGTCGGTCACCCGTTGAGGGATGATGACCTTGAACATGCGGTTGCAGCGAGTCTCTCGCCGCTCTGCGATGATGGCGGCTCGCACGTTCCCAGTTGGGCCCATGCCGGCCGCCTGCCTGATCTCGTCCCGCAGAGCAGCCGTGTCCCTCTGCTGGGCTGCGGCGTGTGCACCGAGCTCGTCCTTGCTTGCCCTGCTGGCCAGGTCGCGGCTGTACTGCACCTGCCGCGCCTTGGTGTCCTCTCGCACGAGGGCCTCGTGGCCCGCCGTGCGCTCCTCCATGGCCGTGAGTCCTAGCCCCAGCCTGATCACCTCTGCATTCATGCGCCCGTACCCGCTGCCGAGCCCGCCAAGCGCCGTCTCGAGCCCAGACAGGCGTGTCTCCGTGGCTGCATGGTTGCGCCTGGCGTCCGCCCGCATGGCATCCGCTTGGCGCATGGCCACCTCGTGCATGGCCGCATGCTGCCGTGCAAGGGCACTCATGCCCTCCCCGCCTTGCATGCCCTCGTCATAGCCGCTGGGTGGCGCGAGCGGCTCGTCCTGATACAGGACCAGAGCGAGTGAGGGGGTGATGCCGGCAGCCCCTGTCGCTGCCCCCTCTCCATCCGCGTCCCCCTCCTCGCCGATGCCTGACGCCGCCGCCGGCCCCGCTGGCGCGATCCCGGCACTGGACGTGCCGGGGGCTGCGCGCTGGGGGGTCGCGGCGCTCCCCGTGGGGTGGGGGAGCGCCGTGATGGCGGCCCTCGTCGCTGTGTCCTCCGCCCTCGCTGCCTCTCCGCTGCCCGTTCGCTGCCCACCCGCTGTCCGCTCGTCGCCCGCTGTGCTAGTGGACCCGAGGGCTGTGATCATCGCGGTGTTCGATCTTAAAGTCCTGCCGCCCCGCGCCCCCGGCGGCGAGTGCGTCCTTCCCGTGATTAAGGAGACGTCGCCTATGTTTGCCATGAGAGTGTTGATATAAGTTTTACGATCTGACCCACGATCTGACCCACGATCTGACCCACACGCACCTGTTCTAGCTAGATCACGTGCCGGCTGAGCGTGGAAATCCCGCTTGCCCCCTGTTCCTCCCACACACCCTTCCCTTGCAGCCACCACTTCCCCTCATTTTCTGCCCATCTAGGGATTAAGTAGAAAACCACCATTTCTGTCTCAGCCTTTCAGTAGTGTTCGTTTGCAAACGTTTGCAGTCACGCGTGACAACGGTTACGGCTCGGGGCAGAGCCTGACCTCCACCGGCCGCAAATGGTGACCCGCCATAAGGCATGGCAGTTACCACCCACGACCAATGTCAAGTGGCCGGACTCTGCAGCTAGGCACCAATCTCCCTAACTCGTTCAAAATCAAAAGCCGGTGGGACACCACGATTCATCAGGGTGGGTGGGTGGTAGATCAAAGGCCGACGATGGAACTGGAAGCCGAAAAGGGAGCGGTGCTAGCGACCCAAGAAGACGGATGGAATCTTGGGGTGCTAGCACCAATAAGAGGCGCTTCGTACTTCTCACTTTACACTTAAAAAAGTAGCTTACGACAGAAACTCCAGCCTCTTGCCATCCCTGATGATGATGATGGATGTTACAGTCAGGGACACCTCTAAAGGCGTATAAGACCGTGCTCGGCGCGTATGGCCCGAGCACCTTACTGAGATGGCTGGCTGTTGGTGGTAGGGAACCCCAACTCTGTAAAGAGCGTGGGCGCACCCCTAGGTCCCCTACCGCAGCAACAGCAAACGCTTGTTGAAGAACGCATGTGGGGAAACGGAAACGCGAGGCAGGTAAATCGCAATCGCCAAATAGGTGTGTTCCTTGAATTTATACTATGTGACTGCGCAGGCCGCAGGTGTGCCTTATGCTAGTCCCCGCCGCCGCCGTGCCCGCAGCAATCTTCATGCAGGCTCCCTTCCAGCAGCCGCAGGCTCCGCGACAATAGCTCCAGTAGCTCCGCTCCAATTGCATCGTCAACTCCCCAACGAATCAACGCTGTGCTGGCGCGAGGCCCGGCCCCTGTGCTGTGCTGGCGCGAGGCCCGGCCCGCACCCTCCGCTGTGCTGGCGCGAGGCCCGGCCCCTATGCTGTGCTGGCGCAAGGCCCGGCCCGCACCCTGTGCTGTGCTGGCGCGAGGCCCGGCCCGCACCCTCCGCTGTGCTGGCGCGAGGCCCGGCCCCTGTGCTGTGCTGGCGCGAGGCCCGGCCCCTGTGCTGCGCTGGCGCGAGGCCCGGCCCGCACCCTCCGCTGTGCTGGCGCGAGGCCCGGCCCCTGTACTGTGCTGGCGCGAGGCCCGGCCCGCACCCTGTGCTGTGCTGGCGCGAGGCCCAACCGCACCCTCCGCTGTGCTGGCGCGAGGCCCGGCCCCTGTGTTGTGCTGGCGCGAGGCCCGGCCCGCAACCTCCGCTGTGCTGGCGCGAGGCCCGGCCCCTGTACTGTGCTGGCGCGAGGCCCGGCCCGCACCCTGTGCTGTGCTGGCGCATCGCCCGGCCCGCACCCTCCGCTGTGCTGGCGCGAGGCCCGGCCCTGTGCTGTGCTGGCGCGAGGCCCGGCCCGCACCCTCCGCTGTGCTGGCGCGAGGCCCGGCCCCTGTGCTGTGCTGGCGCGAGGCCCGGCCCGCACCTTCCGCTGTGCTGGCGCGAGGCCCGGCCCCTGTGCTGTGCTGGCGCGAGGCCCGGCCCGCACCCTCCGCTGTGCTGGCGCGAGGCCCGGCCCCTGTGCTGTGCTGGCACGAGGCCCGGCCCGCACCCTGTGCTGTGCTGGCGCGAGGCCCGGCCCCTAGACATCCCTAGACATCCCCCACTCCCACCCCAGCCCTTGTTGGTTAAGGGGCCTTAGGTGGGCCCACACCCCGCATCGCACTCGCATGCACGAGCGGCGCTGCCATGAGGTTGGTGGGGTGCCCCTAGTCTTTCAAGTCTTTTAAACAACCCCCCAAGTGCCCCCAAGTCCCCCCACGAAACTGCCTGCAGGGAGCTAGACAAACACGATGGAATATAGCGCATGGGGAAAATCTTTTAAAGGACTTTCCAAAGTGTTTTGTGGCATGCCTCAGACGGGCAAGTTTAGGAGATGCGCGTCAGGAAGTGTGGGGCAGCCGTACACCATTGTTTTCCCTCGCCGAGCAGTTGAGCAGTGAGCCGCGCGAGCCGTGGCCTATAAGCAATTATGAAACCAAAACTCAAATTCCACTCTGAGCGAAATTCGGCATAACTGCATTTATTCTGTTTTTTTGCGGCGGCCATCTGGGGTGTCCACTGCACAGTCCCCACCCACCCACCCCCAGTGTCCACTAGCTTCCTTTTTTGTGCGCTGCTTGTGATGTTGACTCATTAATGCAGATGTACATGGCTCCTGCGTTGCGTCCCGATCGATTCATGTGGCTGCTGCCTGCTGCTTGCTGCCTGTCTGGTAGCTGCCGGTTACCTGCCTAATAGGCGCACGCAGCTGCGTGCAGGCACACACGCACGCCGCTTAGCTGCAGCACACCGACTACCTGCCTAGCTGCAACACGCTGCCTAGCTGAAGCATGCTCGCCGCACGCGCGCACACACACACACACGCTGCCTGCTAGCCGCTCTGCCAACGACAACAAGGCGCAGCAGCAGAAGAAGTCGCTGGGCGTGTTGGCGCTCTTCACCAACGTGCAGCCAAGGAGCTCCCTCGGTGCGCCTGCGTCATCCCAGGCGTCCACAGAAGAGGGCCGCCTGCTGGAGAAGAAGATGGACGAGAGTGCAGTCGCAGGCGACACGGCGCAGAAGAAGCCCCCTGTGTTGCTGCTGCTCGTTCGTGCGCTGGGCCGTGCGTTGGGGGGGGGGGTCATCATTGAATGTTGTGATTCCTGCAAGATTGCAATCGCAAGACGTGAATTCTGGCTCCTATTCGCTGACGCAAGATGACTGAGCTTTGGGGGTGAAGATTGTTGTGAGCCAAGCTCTGTGCATGTGTAACTCGACGGCAAAGAAGCAAAATGCGAGGAGGTGCTGCAACCAGCCAAGCAGATGAGGTTTTGGCGGGGTGGTGAGAGTAGTGTTACACATTCACTGCCGGCGGTCACAATCAGTTCCAAAGTTCCAGCGGGACTATCAGGCACAAGGCCCACCAAAAGGTCAAGCTACAAAAGAAGCCCACAGTAGCGCCACCCACACTAGGTGGTGGGCGCCAAGCAGCAGCACAGGCCACAGGCACCTCACCAAAGCCCCTCCGGTGGGTGGAGGGCAGCCTAAGGCATAAACCATAAGGGACCAGAGGCCGTCCCCCAAACCACCAGAAGCGGGGCTGGTAGCAAACTTGCCGCAGGGTGGTGGTACAGGCCGGTGGGTTCTGCCTCCTGGGGTGCTTCTCGAGGCTCTCATACACATATACATCGCAACACACTCGAGTTGCATGAGATGGAGTTACATGGCGGAGATTCGGGCCCTAGGAGCTGCGCCTGCGGCTGCCTGAATTCATCAAAGCGCAATGATGCAGCATCGAAAATGAAGAGCTCGGCTGGCTCGCACGTGTACGCTTACATTATCCAGAGAATGGGTGCGGCACCACGCACGACGACCCGATCTCGCTCATGCGCGGCATGATGCCGGTCGAGCGCATCTCCATGATGCAGCCCCACAGCATCGCGAGTGGCTTGGGGGGGGGGGGCACCTTGTACCTGATGTATACAGACAGAGGCAGAGCCGCCAAGTTATGCCTCAAGAATGTGCGAGGCGTTGCGTTGGCTGGGGGGTCATCATCATTGGTTTGTGATGCTGTTGGATGCTGGATGCGTGCACGTGTGTGTGGCCCGTTTTCCTTGCCGCCAAGGCTGCAAGGAAGCGGGCGCAGTTCCACCGCGCGCGCCTCGTGGTTGACGGCGAACGGGTGCCTGCGCTTGTTTGCTAAGTTGCACCCCCTCTGGGTGTGTGTTAAAGGGGAGGTGGCGCCACACGCGCGCGGTGGCGGGTGCGGTGTGGTCGCTGGGTAGAGCGCTGCGGCGGGTGTGCTACCAGCCCCGCTTATGGTGGTTTGGGGGACGGCCTCTGGTCCCTTTGTGGCTATAAACCTTGGGCTGCCCTCCACCCACCGGAGGGGTTTTGGTGATATGACTGTGGCCTGTGCTGCTGCTTGCCGCCCGCCACCTAGTGTGGGTGGCGTTACCGTGG